>BQNB010052616.1:0-40410 GCA_026074375.1 Tanacetum coccineum
CGAGCTTTCCCCTTCAAATTATCCCGGGCGACATGTCGCCCGGGATAAGTATCCCCAGCGACATGTCGCCCGGGAAAGCTTGGAAATGTCGCTGGGGATAGTGGTAAATGTTGTAGTGATAATGATGAATATTTTAAATAATGTTGTAAAGGTTAAAATGGTACAAATTGAAATTTAGTTTACTAAATCTTAGAAACCGTCCCCACTTTTTCCCATAACATACGGGAATTTAACAATTATTGATCCATTATCTCCCAAAAAATCCCTAGTGCCTAATCTATAGCCTCCAGTTATCGTCTTAACCACCAAGATCGACAATTATCAAGATATGATCCCACTAACACAGCCGCCACTCTAATCTTCATTCTTATCTTCATATTAGATTGATTGTTACCAAGAAATGACTCCAAAAAAGGTTCGTTATTAAATTAATAGATCTGATGGTATAGTACAAGTTTAGCATGTTCATTTTATATCAAAATTGAGTATGGTTAATTTTTAGCGTTCTAATTTATTTTATTAAGCTATTATAAAAATCCTTTTATGTTTGCTAAAATCAATTTTTTATGTGGAACAGGTGTTGGACATGTAAATTAATTTGTTATGTTTATGAGTATGATGAACACATTAAAGTGCACATGTATTTGATTATTTTTTTACTTATTCAAATTGATAATAAGATTGTTACTTGTTACTTGCTATAGAATTATATAAAGTATAGCACTTTATCACCAACTATATTTTGTTTTATCAATAGTCGATCAAGTATGACGTTGCAAAATTTATTGACTATGAAGATCTGTTTATCGTATGGGCCTATGACAAAGAAACCTCAATCATATCTTAGAACTTTAAGAACAAAGGCCTTTTTTCCGTATGTTCAGCCATGGCTAGTACTACAGTATGGTGGATATCTTCGGTGTTAGATGTTTTAGGTGCTATGAGATTGTTAAACTCAATTGTTGTAGTCAAATTGAATTGTTTATAGGTTTATAGTAAGAGATTTAGGTACTATTCGTGAGAGTTACACTTAACTGATGCATGTGTATTTTATTTGACCCCTAAAATTTGCAGGTTTTTAATAATATGCTATAATGTACTATTTATTTTAACGATGATTTTTTAGATCAGATTATTAGAGATACAAATCATAGATGGGGTCTTTTTGTTTTTGTGAAACGTGTAATATGTTTATTTAAAATTGTACAATCTAAAACGTACAATGTACATACAAATATTAATTTGTGCATATGTGTTTGCTAGTTGCATAGTTTAGATTGTCATTTTTTAACGGCGATTTTATTAAAGCTAGCAATGAGCTAGAAATTACAAACTAATGGTACTAGGATTTTTCATCCATGTAACTCAATTCAATTTATATTTACATTGACTAGGACACCAAATGAAAGATAAGCAAACTAGATCATAAAAAAAAGCTCTCTACGAGGATGTGATTTCTTGAAAAGGGCCTGATTCTTGAACCTTCAAATTAGCCACCACATCACATAATTAATACCTTTTATATGAGATTGAAGAAGTTTATATTGTCTTTTGCTAGTTCATTTAGCAAGTATAGTTTATTACTAAGTGTGCATATGTATTCTACTAGAGTATGCATATATGTAACACTACTTGTTATTATTAAATTCGTTTGCATCATTTGATACATAAAAGTATTGTGTATATGTGTTTTGTTAGTTGTCATAATTAAATAATTCGTTTATTAATTGTTTGTGGTTACAGGTACGAGTATGATAAGCAATATGAAGAATGCACATGCGTTTTGTACTTGTACATAATGGCACATGGATGGACTTAAATGAACATGTATTTTTAACTCGAGCATAGACAAGTATGACGAGCAATATGAAGAGTGCACATGTATTTTGTGTATAATGTTTTGTTTTATGTTTGTAAAAAATTAAAAATTACAAGATGAGTTTTTAAACTTATGCACATGTAACTTTAAGTATTACATTTGTATAGTTACACTACATATAAAATATACCTGTTTACCATTTCATGCACCTGCGTCAAATATTTGCGAGCAAAACGCATTAAAATATTAAGTAATTGTACATTAGAAACACATTCATTATCTAAAAAAATACATATGCAACTTACCTTTTGAAACAAGCATGCTAAAAAAGTATTTCAAAAAATAAAATGAAGAATTAAATTCCTAAAATTTAGGAATTAGAAAAACGTTTTTAATAAAGGAAAATTTAAAAGAAAATAATTTTTTTAATTTACTATTATACCCTTTCAAATTATATAATAAAATGAATATTTAAAAAAATCTTATTGGTTCATGCTGGTTCTCGCAGTTCTGTACATTCATTTGGTTCTGAAAAGAACCTTACCCTATATATATATATATATATATATATATATATGTGTGTGTGTGTGTGTGTGTGTGTGTGTGTGTGTGTGTGTGTCTCGATCACTATTGAAGAACTAACAAGAATACACGTACGGTTTACCATGTTCAATATATATGTGATAAAATGTGCATTTGAATAATCATATTGTTGTATCTTATGTATATTTGTTTAAAAAGTTATTATTTTACAGGTATGACATATATGAATAAGAATTATGGTACATTGCCAGTGACAGCTGAACAGCTACTTGATATCAAAACGGCACAAGCAGAAGAAACAGTACCTGAGCCGCAGTACCAATTCTCTGTTATAAAATTTAATCTCGCTATTGTAACACCTATTGTCTCCATGTACCTTATGGCACTGATTTCGATTATATTCAAAACAGAACCGTCAGATATGATTTATATTATGCTATTAACCAATACGTATGTTGTTTTTGCAGGCTGCTTCTTAACTAATATCTATGGCGATGCTAAGGTGAACCCGTTAAGGTCTATTCGTGTTAGAGCACTTGAGGCGTCGTACTATATGGGTTTATTGATAGTGTCATTGTTTAATGTACTGGGGCAGTTTCCACACACAAAGCATGTAATAATTTGGTACGTGCGTTGTGGGATTGTTATGTTGATAGCTGCGTTGATTTTCATCTTTAATGGTTGTGGCGTTCGTATGTTACGGGTTGTGAATTAATCAAGCATGGAAATATGGAGGAGAGCAATAATGGGTGGTGTATACCGTTTATAAGAAGTCTTCAACTCCGGATCAAATTTTCTAATTTTGTATCGCGTTTTAGTACATTTGATTCGATATTATTAATGGGAGAGCTTGAAAGATCTTTCGGAATCGTTAGTATTTGAATTTTCTTAAGCATATGTTACATCATTGTTCTTTTCTTTTATAACTTGATTGGACTTTTTTTTATTTACCTGTGTTTCCGACATGAAGTCGGCCGAGGTGAACCTTCGTAGCCACAAACGTATCCTTTAAAAAAAATCTTTCATTATTATTTTTTCTTACTGCACATTATTGCTTAAATCCAGCCAAACTTGAACTCATCACATGAAAACTGATCAGGCCGGTATGATACAATTATATAACCATAACTTGGTGTATGAGAATTTAATCAACATATCGTATATCCTGATGTGCAATAGTGTATTTTTTACCACGAAAACAAACTTAAATACTGAGTACACCTTACATGGAATGGAAAAAACTTGCCCGTGTGAGTTGTGACGCATCTACTTAAACAAAATCGAAAAGAGACCTTTCGCTATGTAAAAAACATGAGATGTTATAGTTGGTCTTTGCGAACCGGGATATTTTGGCACTAGAATTATGCAATAGTACTATTTTATCATGGTCACCATGAGCTAAATAGGCAAATCTAAATTAATAGAAATGTATATGAATATCAATTTTCCAAACCTTATAATAATCTTAGAGTGTAAAAAACTAAAAATAGATATACCGATGCAATAGTTTTTTGGAAAAAGTGAAAAAAATTAAAAAAAAACTCTTATTATGCCTACTGAACTTGTAAAAAAGTTGTAATGTGCCATAAAGATTTTGCATAAAGACCTGATCAAAAATGGGTTGTTTTTTTTACCAAATTTCAGAATGGATTCATGTCACACAGTGAACATTTTGAGCTTTGCATTGAATTACATGTAACACCCTTTATGTCTTTAAAACTATGGTAATATATTCAGTTCAGGGTTCTATCTCAATAATAATCATTTCCAGGTAGGTTAAACTTATCATTTGGTTAATTACTTTATATCGAGTTTTAGTACCTTTTGATTTGATGTTATTAGCAGTATAATTATATTTAGTATAGCGTTTGAAATTTGTCTGAATAGTTATTTCTTATATATCATGTAAATAATTTCTATTTTATATTAGTACTATTTTGTCATGATCATTATGTACTTAACACCCATGAGAAGTGACACACTTTAGGAAGACATATAAGCCATTTCGCATACTTGGAGATTAGATTATAGATCCAAAATATGCTTGTATCAATTCGTTGTAATCTCTTTCCCTTACGTCTTGCTACTCTTAATATATTTTGCCAATCAAATTTTAAAAGAAAAAAAAACTAATCTATAATGAGCCATTGAGACAAACATGATTCTAGTATTCTTAGGCTAGATGTAACAAGTACACACACAAAAAAGGAAAAAATGGATAACCGGCTCGTGATTTCGGCGCCAGACCTTATGACGCGAAGAGGAGTGTCGGGCTCGAGTTATTGATTCGTGGTATAGGATGGCGTGAGCCTATAACACCACCCACACCTGGTGCTCTTAGTGTAATAAGACAACCAACTTCACTACCAAACATACCCCACTTAAACATAAATATACCCCACAAAAACTATTTAATGAAAACACACAACAAACTTCCCACGACTCGGTCGTCTGCACGACCGAGTCTTGCAAATTTTTGCTTCAAGTACGTCTTAGGGGGCACTTTGTTATTATGAGTACGTCGTCCACATGCTTGTGACTCTCTCTTCAACCCTTATTAGCCTGGTGTAAAACCCCAAATTTTGAAAATTTTGATTTTCATTCACTATATTAATTTTGAAGCATAACCTAAGGTATAATAAAATAATTTGGAAATAAAAACCTTAAGTCATGAATTTTGGAAATAATGGAAATATAACCTAAAGTAATTAATAAAATATATATATATATATATATAACCTATATATATGGGGGCCAGATTTTCAATATATATATATATATATATATAGTTTTTACCTTCATTAAACACTATACAAAATCTTTTCAAAAACCTTTAATACTTATCTTTTAAAGATAGGTTTTAACTAAAAAGGAAGTAAATCATCTAATTAATCAAATTTTCAAAGTAGTTATATATATATATATATATATATATATATATATATATATATATATATATATATATATATATATATTATTTATATATATATATATATATACCCTTTATGACCGGCCATAGGTAGGTGTTTACACACCAATATCTTTTAAATTTGAAAGCTTGAATTAAAAGTGGAAAAGAGTGTGAAGAAAATGAAAACTAGCTCTATATTTTGTAACACATTAAATTTGTCCTCATCCCCTCTCCTCCTTATATAGTGACCGGCTTCCCTCTCTCCCATATCACCATTTTCACAAAAAAAATCTCTTCTAATTTATGTATAAACCTCCATTGAGGGTTCAAGCAAGAAGAAAGCTTAGGTGTTTTTGGGTGTTCTTCTAGGTTTTGGTGTTTGATTTTTCTATTCTTGGTGTGCTTGGATTTGTGATCTTTTCTTCCCTCATTCCATAGGTAATCATCATGTTCTTGTGCTTTTCTTTTGTCACCGTGATTGCTTAATCAAGTTCTTTTTCACATAAAATAACAAAAGTAGTAAAAGAGGAAAATCATGTGTTCATGTTTTTGGATAAATTTTAATCTAATTTTCATGGTATAACTACATATTTGAAACCTTAAATATTGTTAATGATGTTTTAATGAGGATCAATACGAATAGAAACCCTAGGGTTGGGTTAATGAATGTTAAACAAGTTTCTACATAAAATCATGAATTTTGAAAAGGGTTAATTGTATGTAAATGTTTGTTAGGGTTTCTAATGATTTAATCTTTTGAATATGGTTTAATTAGATGTTATAGAACCATGTTCGTTTAATGTGTTAGTAATAAAAACAAGAATATTAGAAACCCTAGGATATGAATTAATTGGGGTTTTCTTGATTAAAATTCTGGGCAGAATTTTGGGTCATGTTCATCGGGTCATATCTTGTTCAAAAAAATAGTTTTTGACATAATTCTTAAGCCTAAAATGAAGTTCAATGAATCTAGTTTCTGTAAAATCTGGCCTCATGTCAATTGAAAGTCGGGAAGGTCGATTTTTAGATTTTACAAGATTAAGTGTCAATTCTGGAAATCAAAATCGACACTTAATCTTACATACTTAGTAAGCTATGTCATTTTTTTGATGATTGAGTTCTTACTATTTGCTTTGAAACGTGATCATGTGTGTAGTTCTGATTACCAACATAGTTTACAAAATACTAATTTTATAACTTTGTGTTTGGTTGTGGTTAAATCCTTACAAGATGCTTCAATGTTTTAATTCTATAAACAAATTGGTCAATTAGTAAAATGATTATGGTTGAGAATGATGATTACTTTCATCAAACCTAATTGTGTTGTTAATTGTAGAGGTTTCCAGTCAACCTAATTTGTTAATTTGCAAGGTCTTTTAGATGAAGTATTGCTAATTAAACTTTGTTTAGTGAATTACTACCTCCGTCCCACATTAAGTGTCCGGTTTGACTTTTTCAAGTTTTTTTTTCTTCATCTTTGACCTTAATTATTTCTTTTTATGTTATATGATACTTGATGCAAAATATATGAATTGATAGTGTTTTGAATGTATTTTTCATTGGTATAATTTTCATTAAGTATTATATAACATAAACACAAATATTTACAGTCAAAGTTGATAAAAAAAGACCACAAATATTCCATTGTGGACACTTAATATGGGACGGGGGGAGTAGTGATATTGCCCAAGTGTATTCATGTATTTCCTTTTAAGAGTTTGTGATATTTCCTCAAACACAAAAATAGTACAGGTTATGTTATATTCTTGTGCGCATTGCAAGGGATTGAGATATGAAAGTTTTTTCTTTTTTGGTTCACGTTATTATGAGTAGAAAAAACATATCTACAACACAAATCAGAGGGTATAATGGTTGAAAAAAAAGCCACCTTACTTGGAACACTGATATGTCCATCCAAAGACATATGCAACCAATGTCATTATCTGATGTTGATGCCACATAACTACATAAGTATTATTGACTTTGCACATTTTCTCAGTCGGTAATCTTCATTACTATAAAGAGCCAGGGATACCACAAACGAAACTATGTCATCCTCTAGCTACAAATCAGAACGTTGCCGGTGTGGATATGCTGCTAAAACTGTTATAGCAATTAACTCAGGAAGGAGATATTTGTAGTGTCCAAATGAGATTGGTAAGAGTTTGTTGTTTTACCTGAATATGTAACTGTCATTTTAAGACTGGGAAGAGTTTCCATTTTTTCAAGTGGATTGACCCTGAGCCACCCCACCCGTTGTCTTATTCAACTTTAGATTAGTTTCAATGGCAACCGAACAACAAAGTTACATCGGTTCAAGAAACGCAACGAACTGAAAAGGTCAGACTGCAATTTAGACAAAAAAAATTGTTGATGTTTCAGCAATGGAACCTTTGAACCAGCGCATCATGGACCAAACACACACAATGTAGGCAATTTTTGTTTGACTTTTTACTTAACAAAACAACAACCATTTTTTTGTGCAAAGTTGCAGGCTAACCATTTTTAGTCCTAAAGATATACGAGTAATATATTTAACAATTTACCTTGATTTTATCTTGCAGTGGAAACCATGAACGTGCTTTTCCTAATATCGGACCTTTCTATGACACTCGGTCCTGATTCAGGTCGAGAGTGGTGTACCCGCTGAGCTCATGTACTATGTTCCTCCAAACAACCGAGCTATATTATGGTAAAAAAGTTTGTTTTTTTTTTCTTTTAAAATTAGTAACTCAAACTTTTATGATGTTTTTAGTTACTCAACAGATTATGGAATGTTCCACTTTTGCATAGTAGATTCGGAGCATGATTGGAGGGAGGGTTCAGAACAGTGTGCATGGATTGAGAAATGCCTTATATCTGTTGACAGGCAAAAACAACCATGGCTAATCTTTTCTGCTAATCGCGTACTTGGCTATTCTTCTAAAAGTTGGTTAACTAGCAAAAGTGTTATTGGAGTTGTGGTGGCTATCAACGATATTGTTCTGTTCCAAGGAGGTGCAGTGAAAGAAGTTAGAAGTATCGTGATTGATGACCCTGAGTAAATGAAACACTTTTAACTAACTTAATCATTTATATCAATACTGTTTGTAATCTTGTATGAAGTTATTATATCACTTATTGTTGTTCAGAGGTACAAGAGTGAGCTGTATATTCTGGGATAGCAGAGCACATACGTTTACTCAATATGCCGACAATAGAAACTAATGTGCAGATGATCCAGTTGTGCGCATCATTTTGTTTTTGGTACGAGGTCCATGATCCTAAGTATTGTTTCTTTAGGCGTACCAAGTTTGCTGCTCTACTAGCTCCATATCAATACCATCGATTCTGCAAGCATTCGAAGCTACCGCTCATAATTTGCTCTACCTAAGGTTCATGGCAGAGATGTTGTACGTTTTTTCAAGAGTTTTTCTTGATCTTATTGAAATTTTATTAACATGTTGCAATCATATGATAATAATCTCCCTTTACATGCTGTCAAACATTCAGGAGGTCCTGAGATAGCCTCAGCACCACCACACCACCAGCCCCCATTTGATTTCCGTGAAGTGACATCGTCAGGGTGTTGTGAAATCCAAGGTACGAGGCACTAACTGAATGGTATGTTTCAATTCATTGCATAGAATTTTGAAATAGTTTTTGTACTTGATTTAGCTACCATACTGTTGTTTCTTCTCTAGAATTAATGGCAATATGGCCATGTTCTTCAAACTTATCAGAATTGGGTAAAAATAAAAGACGGGTCATACAAGTTCGGCTCGACCAGGATATACCTTATAGTCATGGTCTTTTAAATTTCATAAAAACTGATAGTGATTAATATGTTTGGTGCAATATTGATCCGATAATATGTTTAGTTGACCCACCAACAAGATTAATAGAAATACTATTCCCAAACGAGTTCGGGAGACAAGTTAAAAATTAGTGAAAAATTAATACCCACTGCAACACCTGCTCACTGCACATCAGTTTCATATTCTCGATCACTTGAGCTACTCAAACAAATTTTCCTCGACGGTAATTAGTTAAGAGGAACTTTTCCACGTAACATGTTCATAATATGCCCTAATTAAGTGTTACATTAGCGCACACACTCGTATACATATACTGATTTTTCAATTTATATCACCATGCAGGTTAATGAGGAAATTCAGAACGGAAATTCAGAAAGACGCTTTGGTAAGACAAGTGTTGGATCGAATTATCTAACCTTTCTAATCAAAATATACCAAAGTAATAGTTTTTCTATTAATCAAATTTCTGTCATCATCTTTTACAAGTATATAATCGAGTTCTATATATAAGAAATGAAAGGGTGCGTTCTAAAGGTTGTGTCGGTTGATGAACCGATGCATCCCTTGGTGAAATAACTGTAAAACGGTTATGTAACCGCTTTTCTATAACTGCCATATTTGACAGCGGGTATGATTACCCATTGGCTTGGGTTTGACCTGATTTGACCTAATATTCTCCCTCCTAATCATAAGCGCTGTGGCATAGATCTTTTAGTCCTATGAGCTGTCTCATGGTTAAGAATTTGTTTTTCGGGAGTGCCTTTATGAGTATGTATGCTTCTGGTATTCTCCACTTACGAATTTGACTTGTATGTCTTCTCTTTCGACGCATTCTCTAATGAAGTGATACTTCGTGTCGATGTGTTTGCTTCTTCCATGAAATACTGGATTCTTCATAAGTGCTATTGCAGACTTGTTGTCAACTTGTATTGTAATCTTCTCTTCTTGAGTGTGTGTAAGCTTGCTTAGTAATCTTTTGGGTTCATCTTCAGCTAATAGTAATTCCTCGGTGTCCTCATATAAGTCCTTTAGTGTTCTAAAACCTCTTACTGGCGTGTGATCAAAGTGTGATGGTGAATCTATGATTTGAATTGATTCATTATCACTTTGATAGTATGATTGTGTTGAGGTATTGGGTGTGACTTGGGAATTTACTTCTGATGAATGTGTTGATGGTGTGTGAGGTGTTTGAGGATGTAAGGGAGAGTTTCTTGGTGATGCATAATCATCATCATTATTATTTGGAAATTCATTATCTTCTTCAAGTGGTTGAGTTTCATGATCATGATGTTTGTTTGTGACTTCAAGATTGAAATCAGTCCATTCAGGTTCGTCGTCGGTGTGCTCACTTATATAGTCCTTCCAATCCTATGTTTCATTCTCCTTAAACTTCACATCTCTACTAACACATACCCTTTGTGTTGTTGGATCAAATAGTCGATAAGCTTTTAATCCTTGTTCATCTCCTAAGTATACCATTTTAATGCTTCTGTCGACTAGCTTTGTTAGATGTTGTGATGGTACCTTTGCATATGCTATGCAGCCGAAAACTCTTAAATTTTCTAAGTTTGGCTTTCTTTGTTTAATTGCTTCATATGGAGTGATGTCTTCTAGTGCTTTTGTAGGAACACTATTTAAGATGTATATGGTGTGTCTAACAGCTTCGGCCCAAAAGTTTTGCGGCATGTTCGTTGCTTTCATCATACATCTAGTTGTGGACATGATTGTCCTATTTCTTCTTTTGACTACTCCATTTTGTTGTGGCGAGTAAGGTGCAGTAAGTTGTCGTGCTATGCCGTTTTCCTTACAATATTGTGTGAATTCATTTGATGTGAATTCTCCTCCTTGATCCGTTCTCAACATTTTTAATGTTGTCCTTAATTCATTTTCAGTAGATTTCTTAAATTCCTTGAAAGTATCAAATGCTTGATCTTTCGTACTTAAGAAATATGCCCACATATATCTTGAGTAGTCATCTACTAACAAGAATATGTATTTCTTTCCGGATGATGTTGGTGGTGTGATTGGTCCACATAAATCTCCATATACTAAATCTAGAGGTGAGGTAGATCTAGCTTTTGCCTTTTTTGGGAATGGCGCTCTGCTATGTTTACCAATTAAACAGACGTCACAAATTTGTGTTGTATGTTTAATGGTAGGTATTCCACGGACTAAATCCTTTTGAGCCATTGATTTTAGTGACTCGAAGTTGAGATGTCCTAATCTTGCATGCCATAACCATGTATCGTCCTTTAAGTTTGCTAGAAGGCAGACAGGTGTTTCTATCCTTAGATTTGCCTTATATAGACGAGTTCTCTGTTGTGTAACTTTCATGAGGATTTTGTTATCCATGTCATAAAGTCGTAATTCGTCGTCTTCCATTACTACTTTACAACCAATTTCGGTGAATTGTCCAAGGCTCAATAAATTGCTTTTTAAGTCAGGAATGTAATATACATGTGATACGATTCTTTGTTTCTCATCATCACATTTTATTATGATTGAACCTTTTCCTTTAATCTCTATATATGAACCATCTCCGAATCTTACTTTTCAACTAATCTTCTCATCTAATTCCTTAAAATGTCCTCTTATTCCAGTCATATGATTACTAGCTCCATTGTCTAAATACCATAGACTATTCATATTCGTCTCTTTATATCCTACATTTTCTTCATGTCGCGAGACCTCTTGCTCTTCAACCTCCAATATGGCCATTAATAAGGTCGGTTCCAAGTCTTCTTCAACGAGATTAGATTGCTCGTTTGGTCTTGTCTTTAAGTGACAGTTAAGTGTAATGTGCCCTAATTTTTTGCATTTATAGCATTTTACTTTGCTAGTATCATAAGTTGATTTCTTGAAGTTATTTTTATCATAACTCCTATGAGAGGTTTCTCTATCTTTCCTCTCTTCCTTAAAGTTCTCATGATTTCTTCCTTGTGAGAATTTATGCCTTCCACGTCCACGTCCTCTAAAATATTTTCCTTTATTCTCATGTCGTGTGAACATCAATTTTTCTTGATTATCCACTTGTTTGCCTTTCTTATACTTAATCATTTCTTCATAAGTCTTAAGTCTACCAATTGCTTCTTCTAAAGTCATTTCATCTAGATCTGAGTATTGTTCTATTGACGCAACTATTTGCAGATACCTATCGGGTACGGCGTTTAATAGTTTACGTACTAGTGTTTCATCTTCCATTGTATGCCCTAGACTAGCTGCTTTGTTTATTAAGGTTGTTAGTTTTGTGGTGAAGGTATCGATGGTCTCGTCTTCCTTCATGTGTAGCAACTCAAATTCGGATTTGAGTGTTTGTAACCTTGCTTGTTGGACTCTTTCTTCTCCTATGTGTCTAGTTTTTAAGGCATCCCATATGGCTTTTGCGGTTTTGTGTTTTGTGATTTGAAGCTGTTGTTCTTCTGGTAAGGCTTGATAAAGGAATGCGATAGCAGTTTTGTCTTTTTTGTTGTCTGCTTGGGTTTTTTCATTGGGTTCTATCATTTCCCATAAACCGTTCGCTTCGAGGATAATTTGCATTCGAATTGCCCATAGTGAGTAATTCGAGGGTTTTAAAGTTGGACATTGGAATTGTGGTGTACTTGTAGTACCTACTTCCTTCTTCGAAGTATCTCCACTTTCTTTCGTCATATCTCTAGGATACTAAATAAAATCTCCCAAATAAAATTCCTAACACTAAGTGTGCCGAAATTGTGGTGAGTACTCTCGTTTCGTGCCTTAAAGGCTATCTATCTTAGCGGGACTAGTTTTTTTTCTTCCAAAAACTACCCTTGGGGATTTTATATTCTAAAATGAATAACCTAAGGTTAATTACTCCTTAAAAATTATTCTATCAATATAGTAGGTAGTAAAATTTCTCGACTACTATATTTCTATCTTCGGTTTTAGGCTAAGTTACTAATCTAGAATTAAGGGGTAACTTATGTCAATACTAAAACCTATAAATCTATATAAACTAAAATTTTATATAGAAAATGAAAAAAAGAAAAGTGGGGGGTGTGTTTTTTTAAAACCTTGTAGGGTTAAGAAACCCTGATGCCTCTTTTCTTTTGTGTCCGCCTCTCTTATTTGTTTGGAGATCTTCTCCTTTGTGGAGTTCGTCTCTGTGAGGCCTTCTGCTTCTTCTCTTTTCGTCTGGTGGTTTTCTCCGCCGACTGAGATGGCGATCTTGGTCGCTCTTTTCCTTTGTGTTCTTAACCACGCCTTCCCTCGATTTATTTGATGCGAACTTTTAGGGTTTCGCGTTTATTTTGGGGATCTTGGTGAAAAAACCGCCATTTGATATGGGTTTTTTTTTATTTAGATAACCACGAATCAACTGATGATTTTGAAGCGGGTTCGATTTATCGATTCTTCAAAAGGTGTGTTTGTTCCTTTTGATGCTTTTGATTCTTTCGTCCGTTTTTTGTGATGACCTTTCGTTATCCAAATTTGTGGTTAATATCTTTGTTTCGAATCTGGAAAAAAAATGCCCTAACCCTTTGTTTTCGGGGGTTATGATTTTTCGATTATTGTTTCTGGGTGAAACCCCTTCGTTGCTAGTGATTTAGAATCACTTGGTGGCGATTGATGGATTTGCCCAATCAAGAAAAGCCAGGTTTATATTAAACACGGAAAATGATAGTTTTTTTTTTTTATTTTGTGTTCTTGGTCGTTTGTAAACGTTTTCTGGAAAAAAATAATTGCTGTAATGCGTTTTTTTTCTTGATTCGAGATGAACACAACAGGTATATGATGATTTTGGTTTAGTCAACCAAAGGCTCTGATGCCAAATGTTGGATCGAATTATCTAACCTTTCTAATCAAAATATACCAAAATGCAAAGTTTTATTAAACTTAATCTGTCATCATCTTTACAAGTATATAATCGAGTTCTATTTATAGAAATGAAGGGGTGCGAATGAATTGACGCATCCCTTGTTGAAATAACTGTAAAACGGTTATGTAACCGCTTTTCTATAACTGCCATATTTGACAGCAGGTATGATTACCCATTGAGTTGGGTTTGACCCGATTTGACCCAATAGTACTTATCATCCTATTCACTTGTCAGCAGAGGGAATCCATTCATTGGAAAAGGCGGATCTATGCCTTTATTTTCCAAAGGGAAGAAAAACGAATAAGAAAAATGCTCGTATAATATGTGATATGCTTCAACATCTCCACAATGTCAAATGTCTTGCGCTTAGTTGGGAAATGGTGGAGGTATATTACTATTGGCTCATGTTTTATAGTCTGTATTTGCATTTTTCAAATATTTACAATCTGGACAATAGAGATACCCTCTTACTTCAAGTTGAGGGGGTAAGTGCCATTTGTTTTCTTGTTCATGAGCTTCATATAATTGCACGTTATAAATACTTTTCTATATTATTCTGGTGCTAAACACAGTTTTACACTCTCGTTCACTATTAGTTGCATATGATAGATATGATCTGTGTGCTTGTTATGTGCTTTGAAGATTCATATGCTTTAAATGATTTTTGTTAATTTTTTTTAAGTCTTCCTCAGGACGAGTAAAAGGTAAGTTGGGGAGGTTTGATCGGTGCGTTTTACATACACCTCACTATGCATTAATTGCGTAATTATACATTGTTATTATCCTTTATATAACTAGTAGCTAAAAAGCAACATCATTGATGTTGCACGTATTTGTATATATGTACTTATGTAGTTATGAAGATTGCATCAACTACTCTTGTATTCTGCAAATAACTTCTCATGTTTATAATTTCTTTGCAGATTCTTTGCACATCGGTGAAAGTAATCTCACCTCAACCTTCCCCATTTGCTAGGTTAGAGAGCTTAAAGATTTATCCAGCACAACTAGAGCAAGGACCAAAGAAAATAATAATGCGTATTGAAGTTAAAAATTATTTGCTTGATAGCTCTCCAAATGCGATCCTTACAATGGTTTCACGTGTGGTATTTATACAAGGATTGAGATCCTCTAAAGTTCATATGATCAACTTTACCGGTAAAGTTTTCTCACAAACATAACAGTGGGGCATACTGAGGGACCCTATTAACTTTATTTTTGTGAGAGAAATTTACCGGTAAAGTTCATATTAACTTTAGAGGATCTCAATCCTTTAAACAATTACACTCTTACACCATTACAATTTAATATTGTCTGCCTTGCTTCGTACTTATTGCATTAATTAAGTTTTTGCAAGTGATTAACATCACAATGTAGACCCGGCCTCTTACGTAATATTTTTAGACCAAAATATATGAGAGAAAGACTTACTAAAGGGCTTGAAGCCTAGCTAGCGGTACTCCATTTGGTGTGGGTTCAAGTCCCATGTGGTGTATGTGTGAAAGATTTGTGGTGTATTTCGTGAGAGATATTTACTTTGCCTTTGGGGTGACCATGGAGAGGGTAGGAAACGATCACGGGATAACATTGTTAGGCCGCGTACATGTGAGATAAAGGCTTGCCCCTCCCGTGTAAACCTAACCGCGGAAACCCTCATCACTTTACTCATTTTTTAGTATGAGAGACTAATTTGCCTAAAAAAAGATGAGGAAAAGACTTTTTTGGTCACTGCGGTTCTGAATTCTTGGGGATATGTTGTTTATACCTTGTATTAGTTTGTTTGGCTAATTAATCCAACTATGGGCAAATCAAACAATATTATGAAATCATAATACCATTGTTGGTAAAATATGGAGCACATTTTCTCTTTCAGTATCAACCGATGGTTGTTCTTTTGTTCTGTTAAACTAGTATTCCTTTTTAATATGCTCTGTATTTTTGAAGATTTTGGTTCTCTTGCTGTTAAATAAAGCGTTTAACTTGGGGGTTTGTGACCTAAAAATTCTATGATACTGCAGGAGGCTATAACTAGGGAAATCACGAAAAAGGCAAAACGCCTTATGGCAGAATTAAAGGTTGATCTAGAGAGTGTGAAAAGTACAGTTATGGAGACTAACATGGCTCATATGGAGCGAGAGAAGGCACAGGTTGAGCACCAACTACGGTTTAGAGATAGCAGTTGGGGAGATTTCAAGCAACAGATTGCAGCTACTGATAACATCATGTTAGGAGTGCATCACATTAAAAAACTACTCCCCAAGGTGCTTGAATCAGAGAGGGTTGAGATACAAGCATGTTATTCTAGTTTGTGTGCAGAAGCGGAGACTATCGTGAATAAGGTGATGGATGATATGAAGAATCAGATTGATATAAAGCGAAGCCTTGTCAGAGGGTACTTCACTGAATTTGCTTCGATGTCACGATCATCTCCTTAGAGCACGCAGTGTAGGTGTGCGGTTGTGATCAGTCGTGGCCAGTTGTCAGCCGGCATCAACACACCGCCTGATACGCCTGTGGTTGATGAGGGACGGCTTCCCCGACATGGCATGTTGGATAACTATCGTTGTTTATTTATTATGTTTTTTTTTGAACAGCAATATATTATTAAACCACTAGCAAGAAGCTAGAAATTACAAAGCCACAAGGTACGGATTTTTAAGCCAATCGTTCCAACTAAACGAGGCTTTACATCTATTACGACACCAATAAAAAGACCGAGACACATATATCCTCAAAAATTAACTCGCCTTTTGGAGAAGAAACCGCTTCACAAGTTATACATTGTTCCGCTCATTGCCTAACAAGCCACACTTTAACGTAAATAAACACCTTCGCGAGCTCTGCTTATAATTAGAAGCTAATCTGAGATTCACAAGCCAGTTTAACAATCTTCATATGAGTCGGCCTCCTATGTAAGTAAGATCACCATCTTGTTATTTTGGTAATAATTTCTCTAACCATATTACACTTAATAAATTAAATGGTAGACGGACCACCCTTACACCTCTTGCAAAAATAGAACACGTAATAGATTACCTATATCCATTCTCTACGAGAAGTGAAACGCGTCAGTAGGAATCAATCTTAAACTTCCTCGCTATGAACATTCACCTTAATAGGGACAAGTGTTTATACAGTGTCTTGTAGTTCGTCCTGGCAACCTTTTATCATCTAGCATCTTTATAAAGAAGCAACAGAGAAATCCTCGAGTTCTCCACGGACCATTTCCACGGATCTGGACACAGAACAAGGTTTACGTTTGGCACTGAACAAATAAACGCTTTCGTACTGCTCCTGTTCGATTAACACCTCCCTAGGTTTTCGACTAAAAGTAAATGTCCCAAACTGGCATTGAGTCAACTTTGTGCCAACATCACAAACTTAAGTCTCTAGAGTATAGATACGAGGATATTGCTCTTAAGCACGATATGACCTAATCCAACATGTCTTCCCAGAAAGCCGTTTTATCACGTTTCCAGTTTATTTGCATACAGTCTAAGGAAGATTAATTACCTAGATTCTTTAAAACATGATATTTCATGCATATGTCATCCAATACGACGGGAAAGCAGACTTCACTTGCTTCCTCCACTTTCCCATTTTCTCCATGGATCGCTTGTTAAACCTCGACCATAAAGATGTATTTTCGGGTACACGCAAACATACACACCCTTTGAAATAAGACCTCTATTCGATGCATACAATTGAAACACCAAGGCCACATTTCTCTTTGGATGCCAACCAATTTTTTCATTTAACCAAGGCCGTTCTCTTGCTATTGGGATCATGACATTAAAAAAATGGCTAAGAATGGATTGCACAACCTGCGAGAACACTCATACGGGACCTAAAAATAGACATGTGATATATAGGCATCGATCCGAGACCGATTTAAGCGAGTTAACCTTCCTTCAATTGAAAGCGTCTTTTTTTCCATTGCGATAGGCGAGCATACACTCGATCTACTACTCGTTCCAATCTTGATTTCTATGCATAGACCACCCACTTTCGTAACCTAAGTCAGGAGAAAGGCGGTTTAAGAAATAAGCGCCTTCCTAGTTATGAGGCAGCTTGCCTTAACTTTTTCTTCTAAATTCCCAAAAAAAATTTTTCCCCCACCAACGAACCCCATTAGTTTACTGTGTTCATGTTAAATATGAAACCTGATCGCATGGAAAAACGCATTCCCAGAACCTAAAACTAGAGTATTAATGTTGTCATCGCACCTTGTCCACAAGAATCATCATCCGCGTAAACATATGGGAACGCATCAACGAAGAACTTAAACGTTATGCCTTTAAACATACAGCATCACCACTCTTTGAAACGATAAATGCAAATTTTCCCTTATTAATAGGAAACATGAAAGGAGATAAGGATCAACTTGTTTTACGCCCTTCGTGAAATTGAACTCCGCCGTTTGACTACCCGTTAATTAAATTATCGAACCTCTCGAAGATCTAAGAAACTTGAATACCAGGTGCACCATAATCACGAACCAACTTTTTCAAAAATCATCCAAAAATATCCTATCGAACGAGTCATAAGGCCTTCTCAAAATCAACCTTTAAAAAATTTAAGATTGTTTCTTCTTCGACTTACACCATTGGAGCAATTCATTTAAGATAAACGGGCATCTAAAATTTTGTCTATCGCAATGAAGGCTGATTGCACATCGTTTAACAAATATATACTAAAAAAACTCACTAGGCCTATCTCGCCATATTTTCTGCAATATTTTGTCAAGCTTCCGATTAAACATATTGGTCTAAAATCTTTTTACCACGTTAGATCAGGGATATAGGAATCAATGCTATGAAAGACGGGTTACAAACCTTTAGGGATGTCCCCATAAGTTAAAAAAAGATTACGGCATCGAACACCGACATTTTCAATCACCTTCCAAAATCGCCGATAGAAACCAAAACGTGTAACGTCTGGACCAGGGGCTTTACTCAGTCCACAATCCAAAACCCGCCCTCTTTACTTATCTTTAGGACACTTCGAGTTCCAGCTCAACCTGTTGATCACAAGATAAACTTTTCGAAAAGTTCATTAACAAGAGAAGCTCGATTACGCAGCAGGTTTATCAATCTTTTACTAAAACTGGATTGGAGGAATTCATTTTTCAACCTTTGAGGATTATCAAAACCATGTGCCATCACCAGAAATTCCCAGAAGGTTAAGTTGAATCGTCTTTTATTCAACACACCGTGATAACAAACTCGATTTCTATCTCCTTCCAATGGACCATTTAAATCTTCGCTTTTTGAGCGCGTCCAATGATTGAATTTCTGTCGATATCTTGAATGATTTCAAGATCACCATTCTTAATTTTACAACCTCATCTGTTGCCTTCATCATTATCACAATTATATCTCCACTGCCTTTAGATCATCTTTGAGTTTGCTTTATGTTTTTTGACACTTTTCATATTACATTTATTCAATCTCGAATCTTTGTTTGAGATATTTCAATTTCTTCCATAAGTTAACTCATCGCATTAGATTCGTCCCAGGAGCTTCTTCCATGCATTTCAACCAATTTATTAATCCTTTCCATTCAAACAAGAATAAAAAAAATCGGAAAGGAGTCCGGCCCCTAATAAAAACCAAATGTGAGATCACGAAGCAAAATAGGCCGATGATTGATAAGTACGTTGAGAGAGGGTTGCTGTGAAGTTTCCGGGCAAGTAATCTTAGATTCGCAGAAAAGACGGGAACCGATCAAGTTTGCTCAATATTTGTAGCAGATTTATGACACCAGTAAATAAAACCACCTAAAGGTATTCCTCCAAGCCGCATTGACGATAAATGAATTGAACACATTTGCACCTTGTTTTTTACCCCACTTATCACCATTAAAATTGGACCAAATCTTTTGATATACATCTCAACTCATAAAAGCACCCAGTTATAATCACCTCGTCTTTCCAATTATTAATCACATGAGTCTAATTAGTCCCACAACATCTTTTTTCAATTTAATTCTGGAGGTGCATATACGAAACAATGGAAGGTCACACCCCTGTTTTCAACCACACACCACGAATCCTAATGAACGTAATTCAGACCCATTGACGTTCTTTTTTTACGGTCACGAACTAGGATCCCACACACAAAGAATACCTCCCGAGTTTACCTACTGAATCCTATGAAACATAAACGAAGCAAAATTGGCCCCAACAATCTTAACACTAAAAATCTCATTTTCTCCATTTGTGTTTCTTGTACGTTAGAAAATTCACTTTATTTTTACACATAATTCCTTGCACCCATCTTTTTAGCCTTATGGGAGGCTTGATGTTTAGTGAGACAAAAATTCATCGAAAACCCTCCTTCACTCTTGTGATTCAATAATCTCCATTATGTATTCATACACATCCATGTTATATCCAATCAGGTCTGCCCACTTTCACCAATTCTTACATCAATCAATAATTGATCCACGGTTACCGTGGATTCACTGATTTTTTAAATGGCCTGAGCAAACGATTCAGCGTACATAATCTTTTGAACCCTTATTTGAACCAATGATCTTTGAAGACGTAGTTTACCCCCCTTCCTCTACACCTTGTGAAATTCGCCACATTCTTTCTTGGAGATCTCACATTTATTGCAAAATGTTTCGTATCACCTCACTGTGGAGTATAGCTGGAGGGTATGTTGGACTGTGTTCGATTTATCTTCACTTTCTACATTGCTCTTTTTTCTTATTATGCAACTCATAATGTTAAATGGATCTTGGATGATTCTCTTTTGACCAGTAGGACCAACTCCTTGGTTTGTTGTAATTTGCGATCGCTCTCAAAACACGTTTCCAGGACTTCGGCTCATCACTGTCTACTGCATTTAATTTCCTTCATTACATCAATCATCTGAATCTATGTTCATCAGCCGATTCACTCAAGAAGTCGGAACACATCTGTAACTTCCTTGGCGCGAATCCAACAACCTTACCACGAAAATATAATTTTGAAGCCTCAAATAATATTTTACCATATTTAGTCTTTATGCACAGTCTTTTCGAGTGAAAGCAGTTTCACTCTTGATCATCAAAGTGTAATAAGTCACCCGTTAGACGCAACTACGTCTTCAAATGTATTTGTTGGACCATAAATTAATGGGATACCTTCAATCTCCACCCAACTATTCTTCTCCCAGAGTAAAATCCTGTGATGCTGAATCAACTGACGAGAACAAGACCCAATACCACATTAGCATGGGAAAGTCTTTTTTGATGCTTCTGAACTTCAATCACCAGCACCAATAATTTTTTTCCACAATATACTAAATCCTGAATCTTTGATATTGTTGAAAACCTTCCTTTATGCGTACCTTCTTCAGGTTAGATAAGGATGCAAACTCTTTCACCCTTCATCAACGAGTTGAGAGATCAGATGTGTTACCATTCATCGTCATACCAGTGTTGGGGTTGATCACTGTCTGCAACACAGAGTGTTATTTCCTTCACCACTTAGAACATACGAGTTGCCCACTCCACTTTGTCCCATATCTTTCTGGTAAACATGTGTAGTACGTCTATTAACCCCAGCATAATTGTTAGGCTAATGATATTTCTTATTCAAAGGCGTTCTGTAGAAAATCTAACAGAGTTAGCCATGAAGCTTCAACAGCACCCCTATATTCGTAATACGGTTATTAACAATCTCTCCTAATTAAAAACATTAATAAAACGGGACAGAACCTAACACTCTTTTCCAGCTTTCGACCTCTTAATTGGTCTATACGCTCGACGGTTAAAAAATCCTTAGCAGAAAATGTAACAGGAAAAAATTTGTGATAAAGATGGATGTTAGTGATCTTCGGACATCATCTTCCTTTGTTTTGTGGCTTCCAATGGGATCCACCCAGAGTACACATGAAAAAAAAAAAAAAAAAAAATTTTTAGGGCCCCAAAAGGCAGAAAACAATTAGGGTTTGCAATCGAAAAAAAATAAAAATAAAATAAATAAATTTAAAAAATAAATCCGCACAGATTTCAAGATCTAAAGGTAAAAATCGCCTAACACGCTCGTTATGAGAACAAACAACAAGTTGTTAATCTCAATTACAGGGGTTATAGCAATCCTACACAAAAGAAACAAGAAGATCCGGAGGATTAAGGATTGAAAATTGAGATTAGGGTTTGATTTTTGAAGATTGGGGGTGTTTGGGATAATCGCATCACCTTCCGAATCCATTTAAACATATAGATGATATCAAAAGAGATAATAGTGGGGCATGATCGATCGATTATATGTTCGTGATGATAGATTCAGATCTGATGTGTTTGTGTGTGTGTGTGGTGTTTGTGTGTGTTTGTGTTGTGTGTGTGTTTGTTTGTGTGTTCATGTTAAGCAATTGAATGTTTATTATGTTTTATTAGGATAAGTGTTGGAGTCATGTTAGGATTAGTCTTGTGTTTGTGAGAGTTATCTCATAAACTAGTATTTAAGGTGTCATAATGTTATGAATGAATCAATCAAAGTTTAAAGATCAAATAAATATCTCGTCTTCTTCGTCTCTATATTCTTAAGGAGCTCGCACACGCTTAAAGTGGTGCCCTATCCCAATACAACCCAAACCGGGTCGTATCAATTGGTGCTTTGATTGAGAGCTCTCGTTGGGAGGGCTTCCGATTTAGGGTTCCAAAAAAAAAGTTACTGTTCACGAAGTACTATTCACAGGTACTGTTCATCGGGGTACTATTCACGATACTTTTTTTTCTTTCTGTTCGAGTTATTGTTTATGGCATCGGGTAACAGCGATCGGGACGCGCTATCTAAGCTCTTGCAAATGGGTACGGTGGCCGAATATCAGAGTGAGTTTGAGATACTTATAAATCGAGTAACGGGGATCTCTCAATCTTTACTTAAATCGTTTTATATTTCCGGATTTAAATTGACGTTACAAATAGAACTTTTGAGGGCAAGGCCTACAACTTTAGGAGAAACATTCTACTTAGCCGGTATAATAGAGGCTCATTTGAAGGAAATTGCAGAGAAAGAGAAAGAGAAAGAGCACATCATTAAAAAGAAAGCAGATACCATTCTATCATTACGAAGTGAATTAGCTTCACCTGATATTAAAGGGTCCTTAGATGGTGATGAAGATATTGGTGTTGATGAGGTTAGTAGCGCGATAAACGGTGTTTTCGATATTGGTAAGAGTTTGGTTGTTTTTTTGAAGTGGGTATAGATAAGAGGATCAAGGCCATTGCTATTAATGGTAAGTCTTGAAAACACGGGTGTTGCCATGGGAAAAAAGGTTAAAATTCAAAGAAGAATATGGGATCCCGGAATCAAGATATTTTTCGACAACACCTTGAGGACAAGGTGATTTTGAAGGGGTGGGGAGTGATACGCATGTGGTTGATGAGGGACGGCTTCCCCGACATGGCGTGTTGGATAACTATCATTGTTTATTTATTATGTTTTATTTGGATAAGTGTTGGAATCATTGCTTAGGATATGTGTTTGAGTCATGTTAGGATTAGTCTTGTGTTTGTGAGACTTATCTCATAAACTAGTATTTAAGGTGTCATAATGCTATGAATGAATCAATCAAAGTTTAAAGATCAAATAAATATCTCGTCTTCTTCGTCTCTATATTCTTAAAGAGCTCGCACACGCTTAAAGTGGTGCCCTATCCCGATACAACCCAAACCGGGTCGTATCACCGCCCAAGCAGTCGTCGGTGGTCGTGGGAGAGCCCTTGGTTCCAACAATGGGTGTAAAAGTTTTTAATTGGGTAATATCTCCACGAATGATGGTAGAAAAAAACATAATGGAATCAGGAGAAGATTCTTGCATCATCTTTGTGCCTATTAATTAATCTTCTAAGTATTGATCTTTAGAAGATTCATTTTGATCTTGGTTTATAATTTTTTCAAATTACCCTTTCTATTGCCGACGGAGCTAAGAGAATTAATGGTGACATGGCACTACCTCTTCACCGTCAGATCAAAGCAATAATAAATCTTGACCATTTAAAATCAACTTCATCATTATCTCTAACTTATTCCCTAATTTTTAGCTTGCCAATTATTGAATGCACACAGGTTTTTCAATCAAACATGTGTTGGTTTATAAAAGCTAGCAAATTTTAGTGCTCAAGGTGGCCTGTCTCCTAAAATTTGGAAAGTTTGTTAATAGAATTCAGAACTGTAATTCTATCTATGAGGACTCTATATAGAATGAGCTACGCATTTATTTTATGCTATGTCTCATGACCAACATTAATCTGACTACGTATGGTATAGTTAACGAAAGTGGGTAATGTGGAAGCAATTTTTTAAGACTACGTATGCTATATTTAAAGAAAGTGGGTAATGTGGAAGCAATTTTTAAGACTATGTATGATATAGTTTAATGAACTATGATATAGTTTAAAGAGTTTATTGATTGAAAAAGTGGGCAATTTTGTATTGCATTTGACACTCAAGCCTCATATATGTATATGTATTGAAGAACAAAATATGTTTGTCATATCCAAAATTTAAACTTTCAATATTTATATAGTTTAATGTGTATGATTTTTTTGGGTTTACTATTGTGGTTTGTCATAATAGTTCATTATACGCTAATGTTAAATTATTACTACTGTATTATCCATCTCTTAAAAACAAAAAGTAAGGTTGGTGATCTCAACAATGCATGATAGATTTGTAATAAATTGCGATAAGAAATGATAGTTTTTCGAAATGTGAGAAAAATAATAAAGTACGCTAATATAATACATTATTCAAAACATTTCGATGTCAATTATTCAATATATCAAACGTAATATGTTTAAACGGTCTTAACTTCTATAATCGTCATCAAGAAATGGGTGTACCCGTGCAACGTACGGGTATTACACTTGTATAAAATGGTGAATGGATTATTTCGTTTGTATGACTACTTCTAGATGGCCCAAAAAGCACATTCGGATTAAATAAAAGGTTAGTGATCTTGTTAAACAATGAAACCGGTGAGCCACAATGAAAGGTCCTTTTAACATTCATAATTGAGTTTGATTTACCTAGTTAGATGATGCATCCAGGTGTAATGGTGCTTATTATACGCACATGTGAACAACCAATATTGGGGATCTACTTACAAACAAGTTTTTCGGTTCATGTGAACCACTAATATTGTATATAGAGTAAACTACAAATACCGTTTTTGTGGTTTGTCACATTAAACATTAAACTATTGACAAATACCGTTTCGTGGTTTGTCATTTTACCTCACTAGAGAGATGATGCTTGCAAAACTTTTTGCAAACATCATCTTCAATATTGATGATTTTTGCAAGAAATTTAGTCTTTTATTGATGATATTTGCCAATAATTTTTGACACATATGATTAATGCTAAATTTGACAAACCACAAAGATGGTTTTGCGGTTTACTCTTGTATATATGTGTATATGCTAATGCAATTATGAATCCGCATCTTATTCAATTAGTTGTTCAATGAAGTACTAGTTAAACTTGATTGTAATTTTTTTTTGTTTTTTTTGATAAATTATTTGATTTTGGTTTAATATATATGAGAGTATGAATGGTAGAACTTACTGTTATGTGCTATGTTATCAGTTATCAGTTAGGTGTTCATCTACTCTCTGTCTTAAAACCGTGCTTAGCTTGCTCCATAGTCTTTTCAGGGGATATCTATTAAGACCATGTTGTATCGTGTACTGGTATTATTGGTATTAAACATCGGCATAAAATTATACGCAATACTTTTATCGACATCTGTTTTCGGTCAGAGATTTCAGCTGGTAAAGAAGTTGACATCGGGTTTAGTGGAGGGTGTGACAAACCCCTACATCATGTGTTGCTCTACTCGTGGGATGGAGGGTTTGATGTATGTGTGGATCTGACAGGGTCTTCTCCTTTTACACAAACTGAGATGGTTAATTTTGTGCTCGATCGTGTAGTGATCGATGCATCACAATTTAAACATGTCAAGTATGAGGCGTGCAGATATTAGATATGGGTTCCTACCATTCTCATTTTATTCTTTGGGGAAATTTGAGAAAGATGTAGTGGCCTTACTAAAGCGAATCCAAAAGTTTTATTTGGCTCAAGATATTGGAGCACGAGCTGTTGTTCACATTTTTAGTAGAATTAACTTTGCTATAACTAGAGGAATAATGACACAAATAGTATACGGCTTTTTGTTAATTTTTATAAATATCTTGAGTTTCTAATAAAGTGATGTTTTAATAATAGAATAATACTAGTAATAATAATAAGGATATCAATTCAAAGAAAAACACAACTGATAAAAGAGACTATGTTCATTCTATGGAGGTTGAGACCCTTGAATCACTAGTGGTGTTTGTGATTGTTGTTGAAAAATCGGATATAGGATAGTGCCCGAGGATACGATATTCGGATCTACGTCTTCATAACCGTTGTAAGTATTTGTTTATGATTTATGTGTTGTCATGACTATGTTGTAATTATATTTATGCATGATACATTAATCGAAGAGTGCTGTTTGCTATGGCATCAATTCACAATATGATTATTCATCAGATGGATGTGAAGAAAAATTTCTTGAATGGTAAACTGGAAGAGGAGGTTTATATGAACCAGTCTCAGGGCTTCATCATGCCTGGCAATAAAAACAAGGTGTGTAAATTGATTAAGTCTTTATATGGACTGAAGCACGCATCTAAGCAATGGCATCAAAAGTTTGATGAAGTGGTTTTGTCTAATGGTTATTTACTTAACCAAGCTAACAAATGTGTGTATAGCAAATTTGATGAATATGGTAAATGAGTCATCATTTGCCTATATGTTGATGATATGCTGATCTTTGGCACTAACTAAGTTCAGGTTGACTTGGCAAAGGAATTCTTATTATCAAGGTTCTCTATAAAGGACATGGGGAGGTTGATGTTATCCTAGGTATAAGGATTAAACATGAAAGTAATAGGATAGTAATTTCTCAGTCTCAATATACTGAGAAGGTACTAAAGAAATTCAATTACTTTGATTGCACTCCCGTGAGTACTCCTATGGATACAAGTGAGAAGCTGATGCCCAATAATGGTCAGGCTGTATCTCAACTTGAGTATTCTAGGGTGATTGGCTGCCTGATGTATACCATGACTTGTACAAGGCTTGATATTGCTTTTGCAGTGGAAAAACTGAGCAAATATACTAGTAATCCTGGTACTTAGCACTAGCAAGCAATTCAGTGGGAACTAAAGTACTTGAAGAAAACCATGGACTATAGTTTGACATATACTGGTTATCCTTCGGTTCTAAAAGGATACACTGATGCAACCTGGAGGTAGATCAGTTAACACCCAAGTGTTGTTGCCCATACCATCTCATCATTAATTGCTTCTTTCGAGAAAGTAACATCTTGAGACTTCATTGCTTCATCAAATGTATTGGGATCATCCTCAACATTAAAGCAATAGGAGTGTTGGTTAAAGACCTCATCCCTTGTTCCTTCAATTAAGTATAATTAAAATTTGGATCCAAAGTTCTTTGGAGTCCTATTCCTTTTGGTTTTTCTAAGCTCAAGTTTAGGTTGTTGAGTCACAACCTCTTCATGGACCATTGAACCACCAATGTCTTTAGTTCCATTTATCAGGGACCTCTGACTTAGTCTAGGGACGGATGGGAATCTATTATCATCAAAGATAACATCCCTTTATTAAATTATAGAGTTAGTTGAAACTTATTCATTAGGTTTAATAACATAGAACCTAAAAGCCTTGGAATGCTCAACATATCCAACTAAAATGCATTCAATACTTCTTTCACCCAAAGTTTTTAGCTTTGGATAAGGGAGTCTTACAAATGCCCTACAACCTCAAACCCCGAGGTAGTTTAGGTTTGATTTTCTTTTAGTCCAGAGTCCATAAAGGGTAATCATATTCCTTTTGTTAGGAACTCTATTTAATAAATAGAAAGCCGTTAACATAGCTTCACCCCAGAACCCTTGACTCAGTTCTGAGTAGGACAACATGGAATTAACCATTTCTTTTAATACTCTATTTTTCCTTTCAGATATACCATTTTATTGTGGAGTATAAGGAGCAGTCGTTTCATGGATAATACCAACAAACTAAAAATACATAGTATCCATGTACTCACCTCCCATATTAGTCCTGAATATTTTGATCAGGGACCCTTGTTGTAATTCAACTTTAGTTTTGAATACTTTAAATTTATTTAATACTTCATCCTTAGTATGTAATAAATAAACATAGAAAAACCTAGAATCATCATTAATAAATATCACAAAGTATTTCTTATTCCCTAATGAGGGAGTAGCATGCAAATCACATAGGTCACTATGGATCAGCTCTAAAACTTCAGTATCACGTTTTACATTTTGAAATGGTTTCTTAGTAATTTTGGTTAGCATGCAAGTCTTACACTTTTCAGTGTCCATGTCAAAAGCTGAGATTAACCCATACTTAGACATATCTTGCATCCTCTTAAAGTGAACATGGCCCAGTCTAGCATGCCATAAGATTGAATCATTCAGTTTAGAGGTTGACATAAAGGTTGAACCAATTTTAGCATTAACAATATTAAGCCTGAACATTTGATTACACAAATAACCAAAACCAATAAACATACCATGCTTGGATAGAACAAATTTATTTGATTCAGTCACTTATTTATAACCACAATTATTCAAAATACTGCTTGAAACCAAATTCTTCCTAATAATTGGAACATGCACAACATTGAACAAGGAAACAATCTTACCAGAACTAAATCTAAGATCTACACAACCACGTCCATGCACCAGGGCTATTGACTCATTTCCTATGTGAAGAATAGATCCATTATTCAGTGACTCCTAGGTCTTGAACCAACATCTATCTTTACACACATGCACAGTTGAGTCAACCCACCATGCAACATAATCATCCTTTCAGTGAGTTGGAAGAATCATTCACTGAACCATTTGTTCCTGAACCATTAGCCTTGTTACCAACTTTTCTACCTTTGCAATCCTAAATCAACTGTCCAGGTTTCCCACACTTCTAACAAGTCACTTTAGACTTCTTGTTAGGATCAACTTTGGTATCATGATGCTTACGTTTACCCTTGTTGTCATTGTACCTGAAGGAGTTGTTATGCTCCACCATATTGACAACTGAAGGACCAGCAATATTGTTTCCCTTTGGCTTGTCACTATCCTGCACCCTGAAGGACTCCTCAATGCACATAGGACTGCCTAACTCAACAAGAGTCAACTCCTCCTTATTATGTTTTAAAGTATGCTTGAAATCTTTCCAAGAAGGAGGAAGTTTTTTAATGATACAAGAGACCTGAATGGCCTCATCCATGTTTATTTTGTGTTGTGTAAACCTTCTAAGTATACCAAGAAGTTCATTGTATTGTTCCATAACTGGTCTTGAATCAGTCATTTTGTAATTTGTGAAATTACTAACAAGAAACTTCTTACTGGATGCATCCTCAGCCATATATTTGGCCTCCAAGGAATCCCATAGTTCTTTAGAAGATTCAATATTTTGGTAGATATCAAATAAAGGATCAGACATACCATTGAGGATTAAACCTCTGCAAATATTATCATCATTATCCCACTGATGTTGGTGTTGCAAACTCACAAAGAAGTTTTACAACTCCCTAAGCAGTGTACTGATAACATCAAATAACGTCTATTTTATAGCATCGTTTATCCTATCGCACTCTATAAAAAACGTCTTTGAACGCACACCGACTTTAGACTAACTATAGTCTACACATAACAAGTATGTTATGAACATCACAAAAATGTTACATAAGTCATGTACATTTACGTTTACGATTTTTACGTAAACCGTTCACGTTTTTTCATTTTACGTCTCATGCATGCATGCAACATCAAATAATTTACCACCTTTGTATTATACCTCAAAATCTTAGTTTTTATACATTCTAAAATTCAAATTTTAAATTTTCCTATCCCTTCTCCTAACTATAATTTTCAACACATACATACAAATAAAAAGAAATTACATCTTTGCTAGTAAGACCACATCACATGTATGTGTAAGGGTTAGAAATGGACCTCTCATGGGAGGTCACTTTTATTTGGGTTTTCTACATCTTTTTGTTGACTAAGTCAACACTTATCCCTTAAACCATCTCAAGCAATATATAAAGAATACGCTACTGTTCATAATACTTCACACTTTACAAAAAAATATATATCTCTCTCTTTTCTCTTTGGAAGCCCACGGCTCAAACATATATTAGGCTTAGGGTCTTCTAAATTTCATCCAAGTATTTCTAAGAAAGTTTAGTGTTAAAGGGTTTAGATATAAGGTGGTTCAAGGTATTTTCAAGGATTCATTCAAGGGTTTGAGCTAGGGTTTCAAGAATTAGGGTTTATATAGATCTTTGTATTTTTTACAAGATCTTGGTTTTTTTATTATAGATCTAAGTTATCTCACCTTACTTTCATCCTTTCAAGTATCATACTCATTTCATTCATATCATCCCTTGCATTATCTTTCTCTTCTAAAAATATATCACCATATTGTTTTTGTAAAATTATTCTTTTAAAATATGCAAAAGTTTTATATATAGTTTATATGTTCTTGTAATATTTGTGTTTGATTATTAGTGTAAACTTAATGGTAAAAATGCATTAGAATTTTCTTATATATGTTCTTGATAAATATTGGTGGAATGGTTTGGGATCAGTGTGGAGTTATTGGATTTTGTTGGCGAAAAGTGCTGGAAATCTAATAATAAGTAGATTGGTGAGGGGTTGTCTATTAAGCTAGTTTTGGGCAGCGAGGAGTCAGATTATGAAACAATGGGGGTGTGTCATAGATACTAGGCATTATAACATTTTCTTGGCCACTTGAATCACTAAAATCGGTCTTATAACGAAGTAGTTATGCCCTTTTGAAAATCGGACAAAAACTAATTATTTTTCCTGGAAAACTGCGCATTTAGTGTCGAAATAATAGGCTGATGTAGTAACTTCAAGGATGTTTTTGAGCTTTATAAAGTTATAATGAGGAAAATTTTGACAAGCTTTTTGTAGTCCTCGGACTCTAGTTTTTAAAAAGTACAAGATCGAGTCTTGAAGTTAAGTAATGAAGAAGTTACGGCCTTTCAAAGTTGAGTAAAATATGTTTTTCACAAAGGTTAACAACAATGTTTTTCTTTGTAAAATAGGCTGACTTAGTCAATTTAATGTAGTTTTTGAGTGTTTTAAAGACTAAATTAGATATAAGGTCAAAATAGCATTGTTGTAGTGTTCTTTAAATACATTTCATACAAGTCGGGTTTGGGCGAAAATGTTAAGAAACGAATGAGATACAAGTTACCAAAGTTAGGCGAATGGTCATTTTTGTAAAGGGTCAAAACACGAAAATAATTATTGAACTTTGGCGTAAATCACATTTTGACTTATTAAACTCAAACACAAACATGTACGGGCGGTATAAATTTCAAAAAACTGCATATGCATCATTACACTTCATTTGTATAAGTCTAAAGCGTCCCGGTATTAATTAGGTCGCGTTTTAGGAATTGTCGCTAGTTTACACTTGTTGAATATTTCACGAATCACCACAATGCTAAAGGTGAGTTTTAGCCCCGCTTTAACTTGTTTTATAACTGTTTTGCAAATCTCGAGGTGAGATACATTACTTGTTTTAGTTTTAGACGCAAATAGCTTTTAAATGATTACGGATTAGCCTAAGTATTGATGACCCACTATGCCCACTATCATAAACCGTTAATTACTTGTTGTAAGCGTGAGTGTTATAAATATATCTATTGGGATTGAAATCCCCATCCGGGTAAGTAGTGCTTACTTGAATCGGGGGTACCGATCAAACGGACGTATACCATGTCGGAACTTTAGGTGGTCTCGGATTGGACACCTACTCGGGCAACTTACCTTGCATTTATTTGGACGCGCATAACTTTTGTTTAGCTCTAGTGTCATGAGCTTAGCGCAATCATAATTACTTTTTGTGATATTGTATGTGTTACAATATTCATACACTATGAAATCTTGCGGTCCACACTTACTATTTACTTAAACCTATGAACTCACCATCATTATTGTTGACATTTTTAAGCATGTATTCTCACGTGCTTAACTCGTAAGGACATTTGTTTAGTTCATTGGAGTTCGCATCATCATTGATACATTTCATGGGACTTTATTTGCACCTAAACTATTCTTGTTGTTTTGTATCCAAATTATGATTTTTATTTTGATGCTAAACTTATGGAACCGCTTTGTTTAAAACTTATTTAAATTTTATGTATCAATGTGAGTATTTTTAAACGACTCGTGTAGAGGTGGTTCTCTTATGTTGTGTTCTCGTATTATGAAGTAACACCCCCGGTTACCTTTCCGCTGCAATATTTTGAGGGTGTTACAGATTGGTATCTAAAGCCAAGGTTATAGAGAACTTGGTTTCATATTAGGCCTAGAGTATAACCATTGAATAATTACCGCATCATAAACATTGCATAACCACTACATGATCACTTTGCCTTATACATGCGTTTACATTTGTCCTGTGCACATTTTACATTTGTTATTATATATAGGTTATTTGTATAAATACTAGAACTTTTCTAAGACATTGTGAGTGACACAATGATCTCTAAATTTTTTCCCAAGACATTGTGAGTGACACAATGGTCTCTAGACTTTCCCAAGACATTGTGAGTGACACAATAGTCTCTAAACTTTTTCCAAGACATTGTGAGTAATACGATGGTCTTTAAAACTTTTTTGTGACTTTACATAATACCGTTTTACATAACATTAAAACATTTCACAGACTGCTGATCCCACTAATTATCTTACTATCCAACTCTGAAGACGAGTTTAACACCCGTCCTATACTTTTGAAACACCTACGTCATCTTGTAACCCATCGCATAGAAACATGCCGATTAATTCAAACACGACTTTAACCCATCACCTCGTAACATTTCATCTTTGAAACATGACTTTTGGAACCCGACTTATTTTATTTTTATTTTACTCCTTTTGATTTTGAAGAAAATGCCGACAACGAGACAAGGAATGAGTTCCACGGAAATTGAGCAGATTGTAGCCCAACGGGTTACTAATGATATTGAGGCTATTGCTATCTATGAGACAAAAATCCTCATGGCTCACGATTTGATAGTTTGGGTCGTACGTCAGGGAGCTAAGGTTGCAAGGAATGCTAACAACAAATGAAATGGGAAGGAGGTTACCAAAACAACTCAGGACAACCAAACAAACGACAAAAGATCATGAGAGCTTACACTGCTGGACCAAATAACAAGAATGAATATGTTTGGAAGTTGCCTCTCTGTAACAAGTGTAAGCTATAGCACACTGTTCCATGCATTGTAAAGTGCAACAACTGCAAGAGAGTTGGTCACCTGACTAGAGATTGTAGGACTCCCGTTCCTGAAACAACACAAAGACCCCCAGTGGCAAATCAGAAGATTGCAGTCACTTTCTATAAGTGTGGAAGCAAGGGCATTACATGAATGAGTGCTCGAAGTTGAAGAATCAAAATTATGGTAACCATAAGGGAAATGAAGGAAACGCTCGCGGTGACCCTAATGTCGTTGCAGATAATGCTAATGCTGAAGGAGAGATATTCCTGCCTTGCATAGTGAGACCTAAGTCAAGGCCTTCTTGGACTATATTCCCTAAGAGATTTGCATTAGTACTTTCCTATGAATTTAGTTGTATTATGTGGATGTTTTTAAATTCTCTATTAATTTAAGTGTCATGACGATTCTGTCAGTTACACTCCTTAAATTCTTACCATCTTATAAACCCTTTCACTATCGTTTTATAAACTATTCTGCTATCATATTATAAACTATTTTGCTGTTATCTTATAAACTATTTTGCTATCACCTTATAACTATTTTGCTATCATCTTATAAACTATTTTGCTAACATCTTATAAACTATTTTGTTATCACCTTATAAACTACTTTGCTTTCATCTTATGAACTGTTTTGCTACTTAATAAACCATTTGGGACTACTACCTTGTAACCTTATAGTTTATACCATTTAACTCGGAGAAACATAACACTAGTTTGACGAAAATAAGCATTGCATCGTTAGTCCTTATTTATACATAGCCTGATTACCTATGTCTAATTTAGGAAGGTCCACACTATCCTGGGAGTAATCACCCTAAAATTTTGTCAAAATCAATTTTCTACTTATATTCCCAAAAAGAAAAAAAATTATGCGTATACATAAGCTGTGCATGTCATGGGCGTTCGTAGTAGTAAGCACGGTAACTAAGTAGACTTTTACTCCACTAGTCACCCTAGGACAATCCACTAACAAGTGTGGTCACAATTAACGAATTTACTAACTCGCTCGTTTAACATCGATTTAATGCCCGTAGAACTCGGTAGTTTTGACGTCATCATTGGAAGGGATTGGTTGTCGAAGTACCACGCCGTAATTGTTTGTGATGAGAAGCTTATTTGTATTCCCTTTAGTAATGAAACATTAACGATTCAAGGCGATAGAAGAGGTGGTAGAAGCGAATCCAGATTAAATATCATATCTTCTACCAAAACTCGGAAGTACTTATATAAATGATGCCATGTCTTTCTGGCACGCGTCATTGAAAAAATGACCTAGAAAAAGTCAGAGGAGAAGCGACTTGTTGACGAACCTGTTGTACGGGATTATCCGGAAGTCTTTCCTAAAGACTTTACTGGATTTCCGCCGACTAGACAAGCCGAATTTCAAATTGACTGGGTACCCGTTGCTGCACCTGTAGCACGATTACCTTATAGACTATCCCCTTCGAAGAGACAAGAGCAGTCTAACTAATTTTAAGGTTCGAGTGTTTACTCCAAGATCAACTTACGATCAGGCTACCATCAACTCAGGGTCAAAGATGAATATATCCTAAAGACGGCATTTCGGACTTGTTACTGTCACTAGGAGTTCCAAGTAATGCCTTTTGGAATGACCAACGCACCGGCGGTATTCATGGATTTGATGAATCGGGTGTGCGAACCGTATTTGGATAAGTTTGTGATAGTATTCGTAGACGACATCCTAATTTACTCCCGCAGCAAAGGAGAGCATGAGGAGCACTAGAAGCTAATCTTAGAATTGCTTAAGGAGGAGGATTTGTACGCCAAATTCTCGAAGTATGAATTTTGGCTTCCAAATGTGCAATTTCTCAGACACGCGATCGATAGCCAAGGTGTTCATGTAGATTCCGCCAAGATTTAATCCATAAAGGATTGGGCAGCACCTAAAACTCCAACAAAAATATGTCGATTTCTAGGTCTTGTCGGGTATTACCGAAGATTCATTGAAGGTTTCTCAAAGATCGCTAAACCTCTAACCAAACTGACTCAGAAGAATGTAAAGTTCGAATGGGAAGACAAAGAAGAGTCAACATTTCAACTATTGAAACAGAAGTTGTATAGTGCACCGATGTTAGCCTTACTGAAAGGAACCAAAAAATTTTGTAGTTCATTGCGATGCTTCGTATAAAGGATTAGGCGCAATGTTAATGCAGAAGGAGAAAGTTCTAGCTTATGCTTCTCGTTAACTCAAGGTTCACGAGAAGAATTATATGACTTACAACTTAGAGCTGGGAGCGGTAGTGTTCGCTCTAAAGATTTGGAGGCACTACTTGTACGACACGAAGTGTACCATGTTTATGGACCATAGGAGCTTACAGCGCATCCTTGATTAGAAGGATCTGAATATGAGACAATGCCGATGGTTAGAACTACTAAGTGATTACGCTTGTGAAATCCGTTATCACCTTGGAAAAGCAAATGTGGTGGCAGATGCCTTAAGCCGAAAGAAACGGATAAATCCACTTTGAGTTAGAGCCTTAGTCATGACAATTGATCTAAACCTGCCATCTCAGATTTTGAATGCACAAGCTAAGGCAATGAAAGAGAAGAACGTTAAAGAAGAAAAATCTTCATGGTATGAACAAGGAGTTTGAGACTCGTCCCGATGGAACTTTTTGTAATAAGAACAGGAGTTGGTTACCACACTTTTGATCATGCATGAGTTACACAAACCTAAGTATTCCATCCATCCTGGATCGGATAAGATGTATCATGATCTTAAACAAGTATACTGGTGGCCCAACATGAAAGCGGATATCAGTACTATGTCAATAAGTGTTTAACATATTTGAAGGTATAGGCTGAATACCAAAAGCCATATGGCTTGCTGGTACAACCTTAGATACCTCAGTGGAAATGGGAAAAGATAACAATGGACTTCATCACTAAGCTACCAAATACATCAAGAGGTTACGACATAATCTGTGTACTAGTTGATCGTCTTACGAAGTCTGCATACTTTCTACCAACGAAGGAGACCGATACAATGGAGAGGCTAACGAGACTTTACTTTAAAGAAGTATTCTCAAGGCATGAAGTGGCAGTCTCGATCATCTCAGACCAAGATAGCAGATTTACATCTCGCTTCTGGTAGTCGCTACAGAAAGCTTTAGGTACTCATTTAGATATGAGTACTGCATAAGTACATATCATCCACAGACTGATGGTCAGAGTGAAAGGATTATCCAAACAGTACAAGATATGTTACGCGCTTGCGTGATAGATTTTTGTAATAGTTAGGATAGGCATTTAACCCTAGTCGAGTTTTCGTACAACAAAAATTAACATACCAGCATTAAGGATGCACTGTTCAAGGCACTTTACGGTCGTAAGTGTCGATCACCATCTGCTACACTAAGGTTGGAGATAGCCAACTCACTAGTCCAGAGATTATTCACAAAACAACCGAGAAGATCATTCAGATAAAGAATAGAATCCAAGCCGCTTGTGATCGTCAAAAGAGTTACGTTGATGTGAGGCATAAACCTATAGAATTTTAAGTTGAGGATAAGGTTATGTTGAGGGTCTCACCTTGGAAAGGTGTGATACGTTTTGGCAAATGGGGTTTAACAACCCGAGTTTTTCGACGCGTACGACGGTCGCGAACCCGACGTCGTAAATATTATTTTACGAGTTTCCGTAAGCGAGAGTCGACATTTAAAATTTTATTTGTCGATAGTTAATATTTTCGTATTTTATTATGAAAATTTTGAAAAGATTTGATTATTTTTATTTTTGACGTTTCGCGAATCGAAGTTTGATCGCGTGTTTGTTAATCGTTTCGAGATCATAAAATATTATTTTATGAACCGTGTCATTCTTCTATTTCCCGACCTTGGCCATGGCTCGCATTTTTAAGCTTGCGTTTTATTTAAATGGGTACAAGCTAAATTTTATTTTAATGATACACAAAAGTATATACAAGAAATAAAAAGAAAAAAAAATTCAATTCTTGCATGCAAGCTAGCCCATAGCCGGCTGCTATGGGGCACACACAACACTCCACCTTTTGTCAAAATTGTGATTTCTTAAATTGGGGTAATAATTACTTGTAAGACTTTTTCTTTTCTATACTTACACACACATTTGAAACAATGAAGTAACAACACTTCTTTTTCTCTCTTTGTTACTTGCTCAGCCGAGCCTCACCACAAACACACACATTCATATTTTTTTTTGTTTTGTTTTGATCTCAAAACTACACTCAAACCTCCCTAAAGCAATGATTTAAACCAAAAAGGAACTAAGTCTTAGGGTAGAGACTTAACCATTCCGGATGAATGGGTTATGACCAAAATGGTTAAAATAACTAAAATTTGTGCCCATAATTTCAAACTAATTTATGACCAGAATTTTTTATACTAAGTGCCCCATTTTCCATATCAAACTTGTATAATTTAGGTAAAATTAAACATGGGCTTTCGTTTGGTGTCAAACCAAGTTTTAAAGTGGGAATTACGCTAAAAATGGTGGGACAGAAAACGTTTTAATTAATCAGATCCGGCTTGTGAGTGTAAAACAATAATTTGACTTAGGACCTGAACACTTTGAGTTAAATTATCTTGTAATCTTAGTAAATTAGTGTCTTACATATTGTTTGAGGCGAAAACCTCATGTTTATACCTATTACGGATTTTGGAATATAAGTATATTAAGTCGGGCAATGGCAAAAATTGTTATGTGATATTAATTACTACATGTGTGTATAGTACTATGGTACGTCATAATAAGTTCTTTTACTCAATATTTTGTTGAGCGATGCGGTGATATCCGAAGCATTCACGCTACTTTATTTTCGTCTGATGATATTGACATTCGGTGTGCTTTGTCAATTCCACTAGTTATTTTATTGTTCGACTCCGAGTCCGAACACTCTTCCTATGCTTTTGACTCGCGTATATTGTGTTTGTAATCTATTGTTTTGAAATCTTCCAATTGATGGGAGTACGGCTTTATCTTGCCACCTTGGATCGTGCCGTCTCTTGGCACATACCTTTGGAATGCGATTGACTAACGCCTTATTACTCTTCTTGTTACTTCTTATGATTTTGAAGAATCATGCCGTTAAGTAGACACTCCTTTTTACTTATTGTGACATTGTTTTGATATTGTGTTTTGTGTCGGCCATGCTTAAGTAGGATGATTTATAATCGTCTTATTGAAATGAATTAGGACGCTTCTTCATTTGAATAAGGAAATTATAAACCACCGAACCATAAGTTCATAATTCATCACTTACAAGGATTGGGACGCCTCTTTTTGTAAGTGACAAATTATAAATGAGTGGGCTTATGTGTGTTCAACATAGCGTGTGTTCGTCCGTACGAAACATTCTTTGGGCTATGAACTTCTTTCGATTCATAATTTGTTATATGAATTTTTCCGAAATTATATCGACCGCTGCAAACTTGATAAGCTAATAGTAATGAACCCTTAACCGCTTCCAAGAATTGATGACTTTTTAAATTCCTCGTTTCCAATGGCTTCTTCTTCGAGTCATGTATTTTATTTTTTCCTTTTAAGGATACTCGCGACATTTAATCCGTTCGCTTATGCACGTTGCATGTATTTGATGTTTTGACCTTTTCTGATTTAGTTTCCGCTGGAAACCTCGGCGATGACTAGTCTATATCCTCATCTCTTCACAATTTAACCGAAGACGATTTAGACGAATTGAGCGCCGGGACGTCGCTCCCTAAAGGGGTAGATACTTTAACAACCCGAGTTTTTCGACGCGTACGACGGTCGCAAACCCGACGTCGTAAATATTATTTTACGAGTTTCCGTGAGCGAGAGTCGACATTTAAAATTTTATTTGTCGATAGTTAATATTTTCGTATTTTATTATGAAAATTTTAAAAAGATTTGATTATTTTTATTTTTGACGTTTCGCGAGTTGACGTTTGATCGCGTGTTCGTTAATCGTTTCGAGCCTCGTAAAAATTTACGACGCGTCTTGTAAATATTTTATTTATCATAAAATATTATTTTATGAACCGTGTCATTTTTATTTCTCGACCTTGGTCATGGCTCGAACTTTAGCTCGCGTTTTGTTTGAACCTTGTACAAATTACATTTGTATTAAACCTTGACACAAAGTTTTTACTAGTAAATAAAAAGAAAAAAAAAGAAAAAAAAAAGGGTATGGCATGCTCTTCCTAGCCCCTAACAGTCGCCTAAACTACATGCACACTCAATTGCTTCAACTTTCAATACAATGATATCAATGATTACTAGTGTGTGTATACTTCCAATATTCATGCATTTTCTTACAAGTAAACACATCTCTCTCCTTCGACGACACACACAAACAAAAGCCCCATCAAATATTTCTTTTCTTTTATTATTCATGAAAACCATTAATCTTAGCCCAAAGATGGTTTAAATAAATATAAGACCAAAGTGGAAGTTGATTTTTGTCTTCCCTTTTTCCCTTTTTTTGTTGTACTCGTCGAAACCCACCAACACACACCCAATGCCATTTTGATGTTTCCAACTATCAAAATAACCTTTAAATGATGATTTTATGATCATCCATGAAAGAAAATTAACATGCAACAAGGTTCGAGTTTTCGATTCGGTTTGGTTCGAGTGGGGTGTGCCGCGGCTAGAACTCAAAGAGGGCAACCCGACACTTTTGTTTTCCGATCTTGCTTCGTATAATCATTGTGAGCCTTCCTTTTTCATTGTTTCGATTGTTTCGTTTATTGATTTAATTTTTATATATGTGATGAAATCTATTGAAACTTGCGGCGTCTAAAATAATATGTATTTGATTATCAAGCGGGATCTATATGCATTTATAAGTTGTATTGGATATATTTTAGATGAGTTTTTGGGTCGAAAATTTGTTTCGACGTGTTTTGTAACTAGTAAAATTCGAGCAGAAAACTGAATGGGCGATTCGGGTTTCGAGATTTCCGAAAATCTGATTTTGGTTTACAAAATATTGTAGAGTATATTTTTGCGGTCGTTTTGATATAAAATGGGACTTCTAACTCCCAATAACGAAGAAACTAGAGGGAAAACGAGATATACACTTTAATAAGAAAAATAAGTCACTATTAGAGATTTATTAAATCTGACAGATTCGGTAATTTGACGTTTTGAGCACTTTCGAGTCC
>BQNB010052617.1:11396-36191 GCA_026074375.1 Tanacetum coccineum
CATTTGGCATCCCGTTCGACCCCATGTTGTTTTATAAGGATGGGATTAAATTGGGGCAAGTCCAACTTAAAGATTTTTCTGTAAACAAAAGTGCTTGCCGGGCGACAACCCAGAATGTATTTTCAATTTTTTATCGAGTCTGTCTTCCTAGACTGTCTATACGACGTATCCAAACCCCATGGATACGGCGTATTGATTATCTGGACGTTATCCAGTCTTTATTTTCAGCACAGTCTATACGACGTATTCGTTAAACGAATACAGCGTATACAGGTTTCAATACGACGTATCATGAGGAATGGATACGGCATATTGACTTCCTATACAGTTTTAGGATTTATTTTTCTAACCAAACGAATACACCGGAGATAGAATTGCATTTGTTTTCTGAGAATTTACACAGGACCTCGTGAACGAAAATCAATAGATGTTGGTGGAGAATTTACAAAATCTAGAGATCCTGAAGTGTTGGAGTCTTGAAACTTCAAGATGGCTGTTCAACACACAATCTTGCTCAATAAAGCTACATGGAGAATCTACCGAGCAAATATCAAGGGAGTTTCTCATTCTAATTTTTTTGATTCCTGTATTTTTAATGTTTTATCTATACAACGAGGACATTGTATAATTCAAGTGGGGGGATGGGAATTAGAATGTTTACTTGTCCTATTTTTCATACAAAACATTAAAATGCTTAAACTATGCTCAAATTTTTAAAAAAAATTCATGCATTCTTTTGTAAAAATTACATGTTACATACCCGCACATAACAACCCTTGTTAGATATTGTGAGAATTTAGCCTATCTGTTTCTAAATTTTTAACCAAATTCTACAAAAATATGAGTGTGCCGGTGATGTAGTAGACTTTAGAACTTGGCTTGGTATATCTATTCGAGACTATAGTGATGAGTATTATGGATTTAATTGGAGTAACTCGTTTACATTGGTAAATATTTTTAGGATTACACCCAAATCGCCTTTACATGTTGTTTATTAACTAACTACACCGGTTAGTTAACCTCTCGAATAAACCCTTTGTTTACTCTCACTTTAAGAGTAAGATACCCCTAGAACAACCTATAAAGCCTATCTATTCATTTTCTTCTATTATGTATCATGGAACGACCGAAAGGGGGTTTCTAGGAATTCCTGAATAGACTATTCCATGTTTCATGGAACGACCGAAAGGGAATTACTAGGAACACCTGAATAGACTATTCTAGAAATATATGATAGTTGAAATTTGTCACCAACTTGTTTGTTTTGTTACACCCTTACACCTTAGCCTATCCTGTTAGATTAAGTTTAATTTACAGTTGCTAGTTACTTTTTGTGTAAAGTTTGTATTTCCCGAGTCTTGTGTCATTTTTAATCTTTGGTGCGGTTGGAAATTTGCACATCGCAAATGGGAATGTATATTATAGCCAAAGCTCATGTGATTTTACTACCATCAAAATTATTTGTGAGTTCAAAAAACAAAGAACTATCGAAGGAATTATCTGGAATTATTATGATCATGAAGATGGTGAAACTACACCGAGATTTGAAGAATAGTTATGAAAAAAAACAAAAAATGAGAAAAATCGCAACAAAAAAAGAGAAGGAATATTTAGAGATAATCGTTTGCAAAAAGCATTACCGAAGGAATTACACGAAAGATCGATTATTCGTTGATACGTTCAGAAAAATCAACGATGTAGAGTATTGTACAAAGTGGAAGATATCGCCACTTGCCTTGTAGAGTATGTAAAGTATCGGGATGAATGGGAAGTTGACCGTTACTGGAACGCCAACTTAGGTTGTTGTTTTTTATCGATAATCAAGACGTTGTAAATAGTCGTGTCTTTATCATGGTAACGGTCAAGAAAAAGTGTCTAGCGACTTGTATTTTAGTCTTAATCTATCTGTTTTGTGATTTTTATTTAACAACAATTTACTTCCCTTTCCTAATAATTAGCCATTGGTCTACGACTTTTGGTGAAAGTTAGAAGATCCCTACCCTATATCATTCTTCATCCTAACCGTTGGTTAAATTCGAATGGGGATGTGATCGAACACACATGTCTAATCCATCGTTATGGCCATGTATGTGTGCTTCACCTGCCTTGTTGGAATGGTACTTCTGGTGAAAGATTGTAGAATGATCAACCCTAAACCTTATCATAAAAACCCATATTTACCTCTATAAACTTGTTACTCCTTAGCTTTAGTGGTGGAGATGTGTATCCTTGCTAAGCTTATGATAGAATACTCGTCACGACCGAGCAATTGAGCGAATTAGTTACATGTTGCCACATAGATTAGTTGAGTGATTTGAGTGTTTTCATCTTCCTATTTCGTGAGGTGTTTGGTTGTGTACGTGTAATAGATCAAATAAATGCTTTAACGGAAAATATCCTTTGGGATACATTTTATAAACTTCTAAAGGTTACTTGAGGACAAGTAGGATTCAAGTGAGGGGATATTTGATGACATCAAATAACGTTTATTTTATAGCATCATTTATCCCATGTAAATAACCTATTTTGTATAATTATTGCAAGAATTGGTACTTAATTGCTATATTTGTTATTTGCAGTAATTATCGAGTAGTTGGCAAAAGATGAAGAAAAAGACGTGTTTTGAAGCATAAACGAAGAGTTTCAAAAAGTCACTGATTCTGACATCAATACGCCATATCATTCTAGAAGCATACGCCGTATCTAAAGACTTTGAAGAACTCAAGACCATTGCCTAACTTTAAAGAATACGCCATTGATACGCCGTATATGATACTTTGGTCAAAAATCAAGAAAAACACATTTTCAGCCAATACTCCGTATCCAAAAACCCCAATACTTCGTATTGGTCAATACTTCGTATCCAAGAAATCGGATATGGCGTATTGGTCAATACGCCGTATCCAAAAATCGGATATGGCGTATCTAATTCCTGCGCAAGAATTTTGGAATATTTTATTCTTGGAGCCCACGCCAAGCAACCCAGGTACGCCGTATTGACCAATTTTCTGAGTCTATAAATACCAAATCATAAATACAATTTAGGGTATGCTTTTTACTACTAAGTCTGATTTTCAGAAGATCTATGAAGCCATGAAGGTCCTATAGAGTGGTCTAATCGATGAGAAAACTCTTGTAATCTCTACACTCCACTATACGCGTTCGGTTAGCATTATGTTTAATCGTTCATACATTCGATTGAGGTTTCTTTATTATAATCGTTCATATATCAAACTGTGTGTATTTTTACAATGACTATTGACTGATACCTTTAGGTATCAGCCATGCTTATGACGATCTAATGTTTGGTTTGTTTATCATTATGTCTTAATTTATCATTGATTTATTGATTATGTTTATCACATGATACTTGTTTATGTGCTTAAGTATGCGACCTATCATTCAACTGGGCCTAGTCCTACATATTTAATACGCTACAACTTCGATGTTGTTTAGGCGTAGGCTAAGAGTCTGGGATAGCTCTTCATATAGTGATGCGTATAGGTGGAACAAATAGGATCACTGATAACGTCCTGCTTGCCTCGATTGAATTGGTTGTACCGTAGTAGGTAGTGGCTTAGTACTAACTAATAATTTTCTGATCATTGGTATAGTTTGGATTGTGGACTACCATCTATTATAAATCACCCGTTAAGCCAGTAGTGGATAAATTCACCGATGAGCTAGGGCTAGTACACATACACGTGTTGTCCTCTAGATGAATTCTAAACAATAGATAATTAGGATGGCTTTATTGTGGATGCGTCAAATGTGGACCGAATTAGCGTGTCTAGGTTTGAGGAAGAAGTTTCGCCTAAATCTAGGAATGATATGCCGCTTCGAGATAAGTCAATCATTGCACTAATAAACAAACATGCGTTTTATTGGATTATTCATGGTTGATATGTTTTCCTTACATTAGTTCTCGACCTCTTTTTATTGTTTGTTTGTTTGTCTTCTTGTGTCTGTTTATTGCTTTACTTGTCATCAAAACCTTAGGTTAGATAACCCAAACTATGCCAGTCTCTCAGGCTGAAACCCCCTTATCATTAGTTTTGGTTTAACTTAGGTTTAACATAAATTAGATTAATTTAGTACTAACATAGATAACTAAAATATTGATAGAATTATGAGTTAACGCTCTCGCTTTTAGTGATCGACACCCTACTTACCACGAAACTCTAACTCGACCGGGTATACTGCCCGTTAGAGTGTTGTTTTTTGTTTAGTCGGAAAAATATAAATAGTAAAACTTGATACATAAATAACACCTACACAACGACACATCAAGTTTTTAGCGCCGCTGCCGGGGAGTGAAGTTGGTTAATTCTTATTTATTAGTGTTTTAGTTTAGTTTAGTGTAGTTTAGATTAATTTGCATATTTATGTGTTTGTTTGTATGTTTAATTTTCTGCATTGTATATTTTGCATATTGTGTGTTTGTGTGCATTATTACAATTCGCTGTAACTTTCTGAGTCGAATACTCAATACGGCGTATTCAATTTATTGGATACGGCGTATAATTTTTTAAAAACCAATACATCGTATTCGACTTTATCATCAATACGGTGTATTCAGTTTACTGAATACACGTTTAACTATGGACAGTTTTTTATTTCCCTAGAAAATTTATTATAGGTTAACATGGATGACCCTAACATTACTATGGAAGAATACATCAGGCTTGAGGAAGAAAAAGCTCATAGGCGTGGTAAGGTGTATAAATGGGAAACCGCTATGTACGGTAAGATCTGGTGTAATGAAGACGTTCACGACCTCAGATCTGTTGAAACTGAATTCCCAGCTATAGTTTTTGATAACGCGTTCACATCTGAAGTAACGCACTCTTGTGAACCCACTGTAAGTCCTCTGAATGACAATAAAATTGACTTTAAAATATCGTCTGACGAATCCGACGATGAAGATACATGGTGATTTATGACAAAAATTCATTTTCTTATAAAATAATTTCTACCAATGATTTAAAAACGGATTCAGAAAACGATAGTGAAGAAGTCAATATGCCTTTGTTTCCATTACCCGAGCCTATAGTCAGTTGTTTAAATGATTTAGACTTCTTTAAAGATTTTGAGAACGAATTTCCAGCCATTGTTTACATGAAGCCTAACGTCTAAATCAGATTTCTTAACTGAACCCACTTTAAGTCCTTAAGATATCGATGAATTTGATTTGAAAGATGAAACATCATTGTCCGAATGTGATAAAAAGGAACAAAACGTTTTATGCTTTAATGATTTATTTCCTTTTAACGTAATTTATCCCGATAAATTAAAATCGAATAAGGACAATGATGAGGATAAAATCGATATAAAACAGCCTTCGAGGGGTAATATAATAAAAATACCGATGATGGTGCCTAGTACATGGTGTCCCCAATAAGAGTTTGGAACAGTCATTAGATACATCTAATAAATTTTTCAAAACTGAAACTTTTATCAAGGAATTAAATTTTAATGTCATGACTTGGAATATTCTTAACAAAGGAATGTCATTCATTTTCCTAATCATGAATTTGAATGTGCCATTTGGCATCCCATTCGACTCCAAATTGTTTTATAAGGATGGGATTAAATTGGGGCAAGTAAAACTTAAAGACTTTTTGGTAAACAAAAGTGCTTGCCGGGAGACAACCCGAAATGTATTTGTAATTTTGTTATCGAGTCTGTCTTCCCAGACTGTCTATACGGCGTATCCAAACCCCATGGATACGGCATATTGACTATCTGTATGTTATCCAGTCTTTATTTTTAGCACAGTCTATATGACGTATTCATTAAATGAATACAACGGATAATATAATCAATTACGACTATCTTGGGGTTAAGGAAACGGCCGGATTGACTTCCTGTACAGTTTTATATTTCAAGTCAACCAACGAATACACAGAGATAGTATTGTATTTGTTTTCTGAGAATTTATACAGGACCTTCGGAAAGAAATCGACGAGTTGGTTAAAGTATCTACAAGTCTGAAGTGTTGGAGTCTTGAAACCTTAAGACGGTTGTTCAACACACAATCTTGCTCAATAAAGCTACATGGAGAATTACTACCGAGCAAATATCAAGGGAGTTTCTCAATCTATTTCTTTTTTAATTCTCGTATTTTTAATGTTTTATCTATACAACGAGGACGTTGTATAATTCAAGTGGGGGATGAAATTATAATGTTTACTTGTCCTAACGTTTCACACAAAATGCTAAAATGCTTAAAATATACTCAAACTTAAAAAAAATTCAAGCATACTTTTGTGAAAATTACATGTTACATAACCCACACATAATAACCCTTATTAGATATTGTAATAATTTAACCTTATTCGTTTTTAATTTTTACCCAAATTCTACAAAAATATGAGTGTGTCGGTGATGTAGTAGACTTTAAAACTTGGCTTGGTATATCACTTGAGACCACAGTGATGAGTATTATGGATTTAATTAGAGTACTTGTTTACATTGGTAAATTTTTAGGATTACACCCAAATCGCCTTTCCATGTTGTTTATTAACTAACTACATTGGTTAGTTAGTGTCTCGTTTAAACCTTTTGTTTCCCTCACTTAAGATAATATTCCCTAGACAACCCATAGAGCCAATCCTTTATGGGGAATTACACCAATATTTGTTTGGTTTACACCCTTATCACCTCAACCTTTCCTGTTAGATTTATGTTTTAATTTTACAGTTACTAGTTGCTTAAAGTGTAAAGTTTGTATTTATCGAGTCTTGTGTCATTTTCTATCTTTGGCGCAGTTGGAAATTTTCACATTGCAAATGGGAATGTATAATAGTAGTCAAAGCTCATGTGATTTTACTACCGTCGCAATTAATGGTGAATCCGAAGAACGAAGAACTATCGAAGGAATTATCCGGAATTATTATGATCTTGAAGATGATGAAACTGCACTGAGGTTTGAGGTATTGTTTATAAAAAATAGAAAAAAGAGAAAAAATTGAAACAAAAAAGAGAGAGAAGGAAAGTTTGACGATAATCGTTTCGCAAAGGGCATTACCGAAGGAATTACATGAAGGATCGATTATTCGTTGATACGCATAAAAAATCAACGATGTAAAGTTTTGTACAAAGTGGAAGATATCGCCACTTGCCTTGTAGAGTATGTAAAGTTTTGGGATGATTGGGAAGTTGACCGTTACGGGAACGCCAACTTAGGTTGTTGTTTTTTATCGATGATCAAGACGTTGTAAATAGTCGTGTCTTTATCATGGTAACGGTCGGGAAAAGTGTCTAGCAACTTGTACTTTAGGCTTAATCTATTTGTTTCTTGATTTTTATTTAACAACAATTTACTTCCCTCTCAACTAATGATTAGCCGCTGGTTTTACGCGAACATGGATATGATCGAGCGTGCATGTCTATTCCGTCGTTACGGCTATGTATGCATGTCTCAACTGCCTCGTTGGTCTACGACTTTTGGTGAAAGTTAAAAGGTCCCTACCCTATATCATTCTTCGTCCTAACCGTTGGTTAAATTCGAATAGGGATGTGATCGAACACACATGTCTATTCTGTTGTTACGGCCATGTATGTGTGCTTCAGCTGCCTTGTTGGAGTGGTACTTCTGGTGAAAGATTTAAGAATGATCAACCCTAAGCCTTTCCATATAAAAACCCATTTTACCTCTATAAACTTGTTACTCCTTAGCTTTAGTGGTGGATATGTGTATCCTTGCCAAGCTTATGATAGAATACTCGTCATGATGGAGCAATTGAGCGAATTAGTTACATGTTACCACATAGATTAGTAGAGTGATTTGAGTGTTTTTATATTCCTATTTCGTGAGGTGTCTAGTTATGTACTTGTAATAGATCAAATAAATGCTTTAATGAAAAATATCCTTAGGGTTACATTTTTGTAAACTTCTATAGGCTACTTGAGGACAAGTAGGATTCAAGTGGGGGGATATTTGATGACATCAAATAACGTCACTTTTATAGCATCATTTATCCCATGTAAACCCATTTTGTATAATTATTGCAAGAATTGGTACTTAACTGTTTATATTTTTTATTTGTAGTAATTATCGAGTAGTTGGCAAAAGATGGAGAAAAATACGTGTTTTGAAGCATAAACAAAGAGTTTGAGAAAGTCGTTGATTCTTACAAGAATACGCCGTATCATTCTAGAAGCATACGCAGTATTTAAAGACTTTGAAGAACTCAAGACCATTGCCTGACTTTGAAAGAATACGCCATTGATACGCCGTATATGATACTTTGGTCAAAAATCAAGAAAAACACATTTTCAACCAATACTCCGTATCCAAAAACCCTAATACTCCGTATTGGTCAATACTCTGTATCTAATAAATTGGATATGACGTATTGGTCAATACGCCGTATCCAAAAATCAGATACGCCGTATCTAAATTCCTGCGCAAGAATTTTGGAATATATTATTCTTGGAGCCCATGCCAAGTCATCCAATACGTTGTATTGAGCTTCTCAATACGCCGTATCGAACCGACTACTAGACCTTTATATATAGACGACCCTAAACTCAATTTTAGGTATGTAAGTGAAACCCTAAACCACCAAGTCGACCAAGAGACAAATAAAGAAGCATAGAAGGTCTGAAAAGAAAATAAAGCTTATTTCCCTAAACTCAATTATAAGGCTTATTTCCCCCTACACTTAGTGAACATTGTCCCCAATGTTCTCTAAGAAGTACCCATAAAATGAATAAAGGGAAAAGAAAGAACAAGTAAAAAGAAACTAGTACTCCCCTGTTTTCTCATAAAGGAGAAGAAACATGCATAACTAGTTAAATCGTCCTCCAAGAGTCATCTAATGAAAACATCCTAAGATTTTCCAAGCTTGTTCTTGTTAAATATAACCTGTAACCAAAGACAAAGACAACTATATCAAGCATAAAATCGGCGGGATAGATAGATATACAATGAGATTTTTAGGGTTTCGACCTCAATGAAAGCAATTAAAGATAGATGAGAGGTAATGATATAATTCTAGTTTTTATGCAGTTTTTACAAAAGAAATACAAATTTTTTTAATATTTGCACATTCAATTTTTCAGAAATACTTTAAAAATTCGAAATTTTACGATAGACTGATGCGCGACGAATAATCACCGTCAGGATAAATCCTGACGCCGTCTCCAGCGTCTGTGAAATTTCTTCTTCATTTTTTTAATGAGAAATTTCCAGCACGCAATTTTATTGGTCAAATATGAAGAAAGCACTGCATAAAAACATGGAATTAATCGTTACAATCATATGACTCGAAACTGACGCGAATTAATCTAAATAATTTATTTTAAATGTTTGAATTGGGTTCTTAAAAATCGGATATTTTCCCATACCCCCCACATTCCACCACCCCCCCCCTAATTTTGTTGCAAAATACCTTGATTGCAAATACTACTAAGTTACAAACAACACAAAGTATGATTACAAAATAATTCAACAATAAAAGAATAATAACACAAGACACCTGCCTAATTACAGAAAAGGTAAATAATGGGTGCCTTCCAAAAAACATTTAGTTTTCTTTATTTAACGAGTCTTGTAGCTGACTCGAAAGACCACGCGTCCTTACGTGACTTTTCCTTCATCATCCATTTCACCTTCTACTTTAACAAGAGCGGGATGCTTACCTTTAAAATTCTTGCTCCTCCATTGGTCGAACTCCATCTTCCTTTTCAGATGAAGTTTTATCCTTTCTTCCCATTCCAGACTAACCTATTTACAGTCATAGTAGGCGTTATAGGCTCTATGTCGTTCTTAACTCCTCTCCCGATCTTACGAAGGCACTCAGGTATCCTATGGAAAATTATCTTACTCTTTTCATATCTGAGAGTTATGGTTCCCTTGTCAAACTTAATTACGGCCTTGGCCGTTGTTAGGAATGGTGTTCCTAAGATGAAAGGCCTCTTTTTGTCTTCCTTTATGTCCAAAATCATGAAGTCCACGGGGTACACATGCTCAGCGACTTCAACTAATACGTCCTCAGCTATTCCTAAAGGGTAGATATATGATTGGCTAGCTAGTGAGAGTTTAATGTCTGTCTTAGTAGGTCTTTCGTCGGTTAGTTTCATATAAGTGGAGTAGGGCATGACGTTTACATCAAATCCTTGATCAACTAGGGCGTTCACGTGTTTAAGGCCTCTTATGTTGCAAGGTATTTCAAAGTTTCCTCTATTGTCCTCTTTCTTTGTTATCTTTTTCTTGAGGATCGCTTCATAAACAGGCCCCCTAGATGACAGATTATAGGTCTTACCTTTTGTTTTTCCTAATCGGACTCCTGACAGGGAGTCATTGAACCTATTATTATCAACTAGTCCCTCGATTAGCTTTTCATTAATCCTATGCTTCAGATAATATTATATAGGCTGAGAACTGGGTGCTTCAACTATTTCTTCTTTTTTAGGTTTTTTGATTGGCTTGTTTTTGGCCCTATTTTTAGCTCTATTCTTTGTCTCGGCATCCTTTACTGACACCTCCGTAATTGGTCCATCAGTTTTTTCGCTATCATCGCCAGTTGCTACGTCGTATTTGTCACTCTTTTCTTCCCCTTCTCTGATGAGAGAGATGGAATTTACGCTTTTGGTGACGGGGGATTTGGCCTCTTCTCTAATTAGCACTTTTTTAGGGGCCCTGCTAGTTGTGAGTTCCTTAAGAAGCCTGAACATTTCAGTCATCCTATCGTTGATCTCCTCGCGTTGCTTGAAAATGGCATTTTCAAATCTTTCCATTCGTTCAGTGTGTGCTGCCATGTAGTCCCGTACTCGAGCCTCGAAAGTGGTTCCTAATGCTTGGGGTTGAGGGTTTGGACCGGTACGTTCACAAAAAGTGAAGGGGTTCTGCTTTGGTGGTTCATTTTGGTTTTACGAACGAGGATTTGAATAGACTGCTTCGGCATAAGCTTGAGGGTTATGTGTTGACCTCGGTCTGGGTGTCCGTCATGATCCCTTTAGTTAGAAGTTAATCTGGTCTTCGAACTCAAGAAGTCTTCGGTTAGGTATTTTTGAGGTGCTTTGAGGTGTAGAAATAGCCTTGACCGGTTTGACGAATTCTTTTGTGTCATTCCAGCCCTCATGGTCGTAGAGGGCAAGGTTCTCAATGATTTCCCAAGATTCGTCAAGTCAATCTCGCACTTAAGATGAAAGGAGACATATCCATAAAAAATTTGAATCGAAGCCAACGATTCAATTCCATGATGAGGGACTTTTTTGAGTAGAGTCCTTGAAAATGAGTTCCATACTTCTGAAAAGTTCTCCATGATGTTGTAAACATCAAATATCAATTATAAAGTTTTGTCGTTCTTCTGGTGGAAAGAATTGAGCAATGAAACGAGTAGTAAGATCCTCCCACGTGGTGATAGATCCTGCTGGAAGACATTCAAGCCAATTGATATCTTGATCGCGAAGGAAAAATTAAAATAAACGCAGGCACGATCTTTCCCTATTTGCACCATCAAGGTCAAGTGAGTCAACAAGTTTTAAGAAATCCTTGAGGTGTTGGTTTGGATCCTCGGACCGAAGTCCGTGGAATGAGCATCCATTTTGCACCAACCGGATGGTGTTGGATCGAAGAGGTACCACGTTGTTCCCTACGGGGAGCTCAATGGTATTCCTATAGCCCTCGTGGCTAGGTTTGGAGTAGCCTCCAAGAGTACGGATAGGATTCTCGTCTCCATGGTGGTTGACAAGAATGGGTTACGAAACAAATAACACAAAGAAAAGATAGACTACGAGAAAGCTAATATGCGGAATTAAAATCTCACTTGAAAGGATTCAAGCGAGTATAACTAAGTTAAACTATGATCAAAACCTAACTATTCCCCACGCAGCAATGCCAAAAACTTGATGCGGTCATCGTAGGACTTCAACAAAGAAGTTTTACAACTCCCTAGGCAGAGTACCTAACTGTTGTAGTAGTAGTATAGGCAAGACTCGGGGTGTTTATCGTTCTCTAGGGGAATAGGTTTAGAAGGCTTTATCACGGTCTAACAGAATTCTAAGGGTTGAGAGAAGATTATTTTGTATTTTATATTTCATAGAAAACAGGTAAATCTATGGTTTGAGAGGTTGGTTTGTTTAACTATTACTAACTAATAACTAATCTACTAGTGATAACTTTATGATAATTAAATGGATTTACCTAATCATGCATTACTTATCAGATTGTTTCTCCTAATGATGTTGCCTTGTCACACTTGTGATGATCTGTGTAAGTATTTCCTAGGTCATGAACAGATTACACGAACCCGCCGTCTATTAAATATTCCATTAAGGCAACACACAAGTAAGGTAGTATGAAGACTATTACAAAGCCCCTAAGAGTATATTAAATGCTTGTGAAATATCTTAAGAGGGATCAACCATATAAGAGGGTAAGATAGTATGAAGACTGTTACCCAATGGTATCCTTTCTACGCACTCGTGTTTCCCTAGACGTGTCTACAGCGATACAAACAAAAGCTGGTTTTCTAAAGCCTAACGCGTACATTCATCAACAAGAAGCAACAGTAATAGGATCTACAATTCGACTTTCATGCAATCATAAGCAAATACAAAGGAGGGTTTAGCCTCGCATGTTATAATGAAAGCAAGAGATAAATCAATCATACAACACATAGACATATTGAAGAATAATGATAAATAACCTACATGGATTAAAACATGATCCAAGTTAGTACAATAAGGTTTTGATGCCCTAAAAATGACCTATGAAGCTGCTACAAAAGCTAGGCTTCGTCTCCCAAAAGTTATACAAAGTTACACACTTAAAACCCAAAAATCTGTTTTGTATATATAGAGATTTTGCTGCGACGGTGTCGCTTTTTATACCTGATGTCGTCGCTACGTAGATGGTTCTAGATCCACTTTAGGTCGGACACGTCCTGACGTCATCGCTGAATCTCTGATGCCATCACCATGAATGTCATGACGCCATCGCTTTATGGTTGTGACGCCGTCTCCAGGCTCTGAGTGAATAATTCTTCATGGCTCTTGGTGTAGAGTCGTAGTCTTGTCCGTTTATTCTCCAAATAAGCCCAAGTCACGTGTATTTCCTCCAAATGTCATCCAAGTGTTAAAAACCTGAAAACAAACGATTAAGCACATAATCTGGGCATATTTGCATGATTTATGGGGTTAAATAACCCCGAAATAGTGTATAAAATGACACATCATCACACCGGAAGCTGAAAAAACCAATATTAGGTGAGAGATATGAAAGCTTTGAGTAATTGAAAGATTGTTTGATATGTTATTCAGTCGCTAATGGGGTATCAATCTTTGGTATTATAAGAGTATGCTGTGAAACAGTCTATTAGTTAGTGTGGGTTTGATCAAAAAAAAAAAAAACGAAACCAAAGAAACGTAATGGGTTGAAGTCATAGATCGCAGAGATCCTATAAACACAAGTGCCTTTTCGTTTACGAGCGGTCAAGTTTAAGAATGAAAAGTCAGTTCACATAAGAGTTCTAAAGGATCAACACACTTGTACAAGACAGTATTACTTGGGTCTTAATAACCATCAAAATGGATTGCATAACACTGAAGAAAAATTAAGATGAATCCTAACATGAAGGTTGTTGAATACAAAGAAATTATAATGAGAAAATACAAAGCAAAAGTAATCAAATCATCAATGCAGCGGGCTAAAAGAATAGCACTTATCACTTAAAGCAGAATGTAAATAGTAACAATGTCCGTTAATTTGAAATAACTTAATGTCTCAATGTTGACAGAAAATGGAGTTTGGCTCCTAGTGGTTGGATGCAGTTTGAAGTGAGACAATAAAATGGTCTTGAAGCATTTAATGTAGAGATTGACAAGAAGACATGTAGTTGTAGACAATGGCAAATCCAGGCAAATACGTATGCCCGCATTTAATAACAGCTATGTACTTCCTTGGCAATAACCTAGATGATTTTGTAAGTGATGCATTCAGGCTATCCACATATAAAAAGGTACATGCTTTCAACATTAAACTAGTTAAAGGAATTAATCAATGGAGAAAAATAAGACATATAACTTGTCTACCACCCACTGAAAGAAGAATGCCAGGAAGGCCCCTTGTTGCAAGAAAGAAAGCTAAAAGAGAACTTAGGAAATATGTTGCTAGGCATACTAGAGTGATGACATGCCAAAACTATTATCAGACTAGTCACACAAAGGCTACTGCAATAACCCACCTAAAACAAACAACTCGATGAACCCAAAGAAGCAGGTAGGCCACTGTTGAGACCAGTCAAATGCAGGAGCCCCAGTAGTAGAAAAAAGGGAAGAGTGTTAGACTGCAATAAGTAAACAAAGGGTTCAAGCAACAAGTAATACAAGTGGTGGTTTAGGCACAAACAATACATGTGGTGGTTCATGCCCAAGAAATAGTGGTGTTGGTTCATGCCCAAGAAACATAGGTGGTGGTTCAAGGCTAAGTAATAGAGGTGGTGGATCAAGGCCAAACAACAGAGGTGGTGGTTCATGCCCAAGTAACACATGTTACAAAGGAAAAGAGAAGTATGTGGTGGTAAGTGTAAATGGTATTATTTGTTTTGTTTTGAAGGTAATGGGAAAAGTGTAAACACGTTTGTTTTTGTTTTGCAGGTAGATGAATAACCACCTATAGATGCAGAATCATATCTACATGAGGTACCAGTAGAATATGAGAATGTGGATGTGGAAGCAAATATGGATTTAATTACAGATAATTTTAAGCTAGTTGATGTTGAAGTTGTGAATGAAGATGCTCCTATGGTTGATGAAGATACTCATGTGATTGATGCAGAACCTCATGTAGTTGCACAACCTGTAAGAACAAGAAGGGTTTCTGGAAGGTTATTGACAAACAATTAGAATAGGAAACCTTTGCCAAATCCTAATTGGGAAAGGACTACACCTGAAAAGGAAAAATTAGTTTAGGATAGCAATGACAATTTGGTCCATTTTAGTTAGTCTAGGCATCAGTAATGTTTGTAAACAATCCCAATCTTTTTTGGTTTTTTTTTAAGCCCAACTTGACAATGTACTAGCCATCTTGGCATCTTTTGTTTATGTAAGTCCAACTTGGCAAAATACAGAATGACATAATCTGTTGTAACCTTTTTTATGTCTAAAGCATTGTCCTTTAGTTTTTGTTGTGTTGTAACCTGCACAAAATTGGTTACCTGCACATAATATGCTGTTACCTGCACAAAATTGGTTACCTGCACATAATTGGTTACCAAAACTTAAACCTGCACATAATAGATTACCTGCACATAATTTAAAGTTGGATTAAAACTTAAACCTGGACACTTGATATAACCTAAATCCATAATACTCAGTAAAACCATACACCTTTAATAACAACAGAAAAGTTCCAACTTCATTCAAAATAAAAGCTCCAACTACATATTTCATGTTTATTTCACCTTCAATAACAACATGGATATCATTCCAATGAGTACACAGATTATACAAAAGTAAAAACTATTCTTTGTCTTTAACAGCTTAATATCTTCTTCCAAATCTTTCTTTTTCTTTTCAAACTCAACATACTCCTTCATATACATCTTTAATTCCATAACTTCTGCCTTATAACACTTTTTAGAGATATCAGTATCCCACCAGTGAAAGAACTTGCAATTGAAGTCTAAAGATTTAAAAACACAGATTTTAAACCACTAAAGATGTAGAATCATAGATGTGTATTATAACATATCTCACATACCTTATAATTAGGGCATCCTAGAAACCTTCTTCCTGGGTTGCTTTGTGTCCATGAGGTCCACATTCCACTTACATCACCACACTTGCATAACACATGAACACGATGACAAAGATCTTCTTTTTTCCATCCTCCGTGTCTTCTTTTCCAGTAATACCAATTTGATGAATGAGATGAATTTGACATTTCACAAGAAAAAACTCAATTTAAAAAAGATAAAGTGAAACCTAATTTTGACCTAGCCAAGTTATAAAAGGGAAAGGTAATGAAAAAGATGAGGTGGAAGCCTATTTGGAAAAAGGAAATTTTAAAATGACTGGAAACCTACAAATTAGGGGTGAGCATGGTCGTTTGGGTTCGGTTTTTTGCATAAAACCGAAAACAAACTGAAACTTTCGGTTTTTGTTTGTAGAAACCATACGGTTTCGGTTTTGTGTCGGTTTGGTTTTTCGGTTGTCGGTTTAGTTTCGGTTTGGTTTTTCGGTTTTTCGGTTTCTATACGAGTTATCGAGCTTTGCTTTTACAAAGTAGATTTGGAATATAACATAAACCAACACCTTCAAAGCTTTAAAGAAACAATCCAAACAAGAAAAACAAAAAACACAACAATGACAATAAGAAATAAATACCATATAAAATTCCTAAAAAATTGTTTATGTGTATAAAGCAACACAATACCAACGATAAAACCTAATAAACACAAAAAACCGATAAGAGACTTTATTATGTGTCCATGATAACATTTTTTCAAAAAGCAGAGAAACAAAAGAGTAGTTACTTGACATGATATCGTAATCTAGCGGAACATATTCATCGTTCCTTAGATTCGTCAAGAACTTATTTTTGTTCCCATGTTTATAAAGATCGGTTCGGTTTATATCGTTTTTTTTATGCTAAAACCAAACCGAACCAAAAAATTCGGTTTTTTCAAAATCCGAAAACCGAATCATCGGTTTTTCAATCGGTTTCGGTTTTTCGGTTTCCTACACACCCCTACTACAAATACTCCAACGTTGCAATTAAAAAAAGTTGGGTAAACTAAATTGAGAAAAAAAAGTAAGGTACTTTAAATTGAAATACGAGTGTAAGTTGGGACACTTTTGTGCGGATTTGCCTTATATTATTCCTTCACATATGGGGTCACCCATTAAAGCTTGCAACTCATTAAGTTATGGATGAGAAACTTTACAAGAAAATGGTCACTTTTTCAAAATGAGTTAACACTCTCATAGTTCGGCTAATAACATTACTTTCTATATATTATCATTATCATTGAATACAAATTTTGTATTTCAAATAAAGGAATATCTCAAGTGAAGATTTCGTATTTCAAATAAATCAATTCTTCCTTTAATTAGTATTATTCTTGTAATTATTTTTATTTTTTTCTTAAACATCTTTAATTAGAAAACCTTAATACTTTCTTATTTGGTAAAAGTATTAGTAAATTCGTTTTAAGAAAAAACTGAAGCTATAAAATATACGTATGTTTTAAAAGTAAAAAATTTAAAATATACACACTGTTATTTACAAGACTTATGGGTAAAAACTGAAAATTAAGAAAATTTAAAACAATACAAGAATTCTGTTGTCGACCCGTTCCAACTTCCACCAATATTTCTTCAACCCACAGTTCCAAGTTGATTCTTGAATAAATAATTGGGCGACTTGAAAATTAATTGAAAATATGTTTCAATTTTATTGTTGTTGTAGTGTATCCGAAGATAATTCTGATAATCATTTGAAAGAACAAAAATTCTTTCAATGCCTACTTTAGAAGTAACACTAATAGGATTAACAAGTAATGCAATCGAATAGGCGATCAATAGTTTTTTAAACTCACAATTTTGGTGAATTTGGAACTTGAAAAGATCAAATGGATTTGTTATTGATAAGTGGAATTTTTTTTGGTAAATTGATAAGTGGAATTTTTACACAATGATTACAGAGAAAAGTGAAAGATCAATCTAAACATGGATTGAACAAATGAGATCAAACGGGTATTTATAAGGAGGAAATAAGAAAGGGCGGGAAAGGTTGTTAGGTTGTTGTAACTGACTCACGGGCTTGGCACGTGAGTTATTTGAATCTTCTAGAAACGCGCCATAATAATGCCTCCCCCTTCACAGATCCTTGGCCTTAAGGATCTAAAACAAAAGAAGGGAATCGCTTGACAATATCAGCCAAATCTTCCCACGTGGAATCATATTTAGATCCATTGCTCCACTGAATCAAACCAAACACTCCCATTCTATTTCGTTGCTTACAATCTTACCTCTCGTAAGCTTGATTGGTTCACAGCTAACTACCCTTGGCATCACAATCAAGGGAATGTACCCATGGTTGTATTAGGAGTCAAACACCTCTTAAGCTGAGAGACATGAAATACTGGGTGGACTTTTGCATAGGCAGGCAATTGTAGTTTATAAGCCACTTGCCCAATTCGTTCAAGTACTTGAAAGGGTCCAAATTTTTTTGATGAGAGTTTGTGTTGCCTGCCTTTCCTCACAGTAGTTTGTCTATAAGGTTGAAGCTTCAAATACACCCAATATTGAACTGCAAAAACTCTATTAGTCCTGTTCTTTTCCTTTTGAGACTTTATTCTATCCTGAGCTTTCTTCAAGTTGAATTTGAGAATGTCAATTGCTTTTCCCTAATTGCACGTCCTATCCACCAATTCAACCCTGCCTAATCCTTAGCACATAAGGGATGTGAAGAGAAGGAGCTTGGCCATAAACAATCTCAAATGAGGTAATCTTGGTAGCAGTGTGATAGTTGGTATTATACCAATATTCAGCAAAGGGTAACCACAAAACCCAATCTTTTGGACTTTACCCAGCCATACATCTCAGATAACACTCTAAACACTTATTGACCACTTCTGTTTGGCCATCTATCTGAGGATGATAGGCTGTAGACATCTTTAGCTGAACTTGTAAGAGCTTAAACAAGGACTGCCAGAACAAACTCATAAAAATCTTATCTCTATCACTAATAATAGAAGAAGGCAGACCATGCAACTTGTAGATGTTATCCAAGAACAACTGAGCTATAGTCCTTGCAGTATAGGGATGAGTAATGGCAAGGATATAACGCGGTTATACCAGTCATAAGATCTGTAATGATATATTTTGAGATACCCATTTTGATGGATTAAATATCCTGGACAAACCTAGCCAAAATTTTTGGTAGATTGAGAAGTGTAGAAACACCGAATTTTGCTGAATAAAGTTATCAGCGTCTTGTTTAGAACGAGTTATTAAACCTTAAGTCTTTCCTTGGTCACACAATCGGATAACACAAATTTAATCTCGGGACGAGATTTCTTTAAGGGGTAGGTACTGTAACATCCGAGAATTTTCGAAATTTTGAATGACGATTTCAATCTTTGACTTTTAGGGTCTGGCTTGACTTATAAGAACGACCATCTAAAGCACGTTTTCATTATTCGGACTCTAAAGCAATTTGATGTAAAACGACATTCCTGACAACTTTTTAGTTTTGACCGAGACCCGAAAACAGTCAGAAGGTGACTGAAATGCCCTCGCAAGATTTTAGAATCAAGAACGAGTACCGGCACAAAAATAATTAAATTACATTTAATTATCACGTTTTATTAAATAAGAATATTTAATAAATTATTTAACATTTTATTCAGTGACGTTTGTTGAAGACGCAAATATTCGAGTAAAATGATCATTTTACGGACAAGTTTATCGGAAATATACAAAATAAATAATAAACGTTTTAAATAAATTTTATAAAACGTTTACGAAAATTAGTCGAGTGAATACTCATTTTTATCAGAAAAATGATTTGAAAAACAATGGCGCAAGTTTCGTGACTCGAATCATCCGATAAGTGGCTCAAACGAGTCCCGAACCGATAGTTATCGAAACTATATTAAAAATTTACAAAAGGAACCCTAAACTATATGGGACATGCCACTTTCTATTAAAGTTTTAATATAAATATAAATTTTTATATTAAAAATTCTCATTTCCATATATCATAAACACACACACACTCTCATACACCTCTCTCTCCCATCTCCACCGCCGGCCACCCTCCGGCCACCACCGCCGCCGCAGGAAAAGTTTTCCGGCGGACTTTTCCGGCCAACTTCAAAAATGATCCCCGCAGCCCGATCTCTCCGATCCCTACACTCACTCTCCGCCACGCGCCACTCCCCATCCCCACCACCGAAACCACCACCACAGCCGCATCCTTACCACCATCATCATAACCATCACCACCACCGCGAGCCCACAGCCACCATAACACCACCATCTCATCCGCACCACCATGGGGGTGCGTTTGTTTTTATTATTATTTTTAAACAGAAAAATGGTGCGTTTGGTTTAGTTAAAACGCCCCAAGGGCGCGTTTGGCAGACTAGGGGTGTTTGGTTCGATGTTGTCAGCCGAGAGGGGCGGCAGCCGCCACCATAGGGTGCGTTTGGTGGGCTGCCGCCACTATAGGGTGCGTTGGGTGTGGTCATAGCCACAAGGGAGTGTTTGTTTTGGGTTATAAATAGTACGAAGGGTGCGTTGGGTTTGTTTAAGCACAATTAGGGTGCGTATGGTTTTGTTAACCACCATAATAAGAAACATGATCGAGTACACTGAACAGATAACGTGACTTCAGACGCGTCAACACGAAACATAAGACACTACTCGAGTTATACCTATTACAACAAGGGGGTGTTTGTCTTTGGTTTTCAGATTCGGGTTTGTGGGTTAACAGCCTAGGGGTGCGTTCGGTTGACTGCCACCACCACGAGGGTGCGTTTGGCAGTCACCACCACCATAGGGTGTGTTGGTTTCGGCTGTCAACCACCCACGAGGGTGCGTTTGGCAGTGACAGCAGCTAGGGGTGTTTGTTTTTGGTTATTAAACCGACCAGGGTGCGTTGGGTTTCGGGTAAAGCGCCAGGGGTGCGTCGGGTTTGGGTCTCAAACCCAAGGGGTGCGTTGGTGTGTGGGTTCACAGCGAAAAGGGTGCGTTTGGCTGTTTATAATAGCCGAGAGTACGTTTGGTTTGAGTTATCACAAAAGGGGTGGTTTGGTTTTGTTTGGTTGTAATGACATAGGTATAGGGTGTGTCGAGTTTGGCTGCGGGACAGCCGGGGTGTGTCGAGTTTGGCTGCGGAAACAGCCCCGAAGGGTTTGTTTGGTTTGATAATCAGACACAAAAGGGTGCGTTTTGTTTTGCACCATAAATATATTAATTGTTTCATATATTATCAATTGGTTATATGTGATGAAAATCTAATGAAACTTGCGACGTCTAAGTATAATATGTATTAATATTAAAACGGGAATTGATATTAATCTATAAGCCATAAGAGACATTTTAGATAAGTTTTGAGTTAAAAACGGACTTTGGCGCGTTTTTGTAACGGTACATTGTGAGCAGAAAACGAAACATGTGATTCGGGATTCGAGATTTTGAAAAGATCAATTTTGGTTTACAAAATATAATGAATTATATTTTTATGGACGTTTAGACATAAAACGGGACTTGTAACTCCCAATAACGAAGAAACTGGAGTGAAATCGGAATATACACTTTAAAAGAAAATAAGTTATTTTTAATATATTAAATCTGACAGATCTATTAATTAAATGATTTGAGAACTCTCGAGTCCGTTTCAGCCTTCCGGCGAAACACGAAAGTTGTTCGTAATGATATTTTACTTTGCCGCGAGGATTGTCTGTTTTAAAAATTAAGATATAGCGGGTCAAAACTAAGGGTCGGTTAATATATTATTTCAATTAATTATTTTAAGAACATTGTTCGGTCCTAAAAACGAAGAGTCTAAAAATAGTATACATTCATATAATATACTAAGGGTTAAGGTTAAAGACACGCAAGTGGATTTCTCATCACATGTATATATGTATGTTTACATATTAAAATATATATGATTTCGTCGTTACGATGTACGCATCGTTGATCGTATTTAATACGGTATGATTTTGTCGTTACGATGTCGCACTCGTTGATCGTTTTTTAAACGTGTATGATATAGGAGTCATATTTATAGGTCGTGGACGAGATCGTTGAGATTCAGGTTGATGATTTATTTGGATATTTGTCGTGGTCTTGATAAGGTGAGTTTATAGCCCCATGTTTTACTGGTTTTACATATATTTTTGGGGTGAGAACATGCTTGTTTACAAATGCATTTACAGGATTGTTTACAAATTGGTTTACATACTCATTTACATAGCTCGCTATGGGATACATTACTTGACTTTATTTTTGGTCACGAATGCATACTTTACTTTTGAAATGATTATGGATTAGCTTAAGTTGCATGAACTGTTAATTACTCGGAGGGTAAGCGCGAATGTTATAAGATAGATCTATTTGGGATTGACAATCCCCGTTCGGGTGACTAGCTATCACTGGGAACGAACGTTATACCATGTCGGATTACGATTTGATTGGCGCCTGCGGGGCCAACAATGCATACATGCCCGGGTGTTTGTGAGGATTCACATGATGGAAATACACATTATTTGCATACAGCACGGGTGGTTTCTTGGATGGATCACCATGAGGGGAAAAAACACATTATTTTTTTTACGGCACGGTTGTTCTTGGAGTGGGAAACACCTACGATGGGTACATTTTTACTGTGCACTTGAATAAAGTGGCATACATACAAGTCTACGTCACAGTTTCATGAACTTAGAGTAATGGTAATCATGGTTTTATACACACTTGAATAAAGTGGCAATACATACTTGAAACACTTTTGGTGACATAAAATGTGTCGTGCATTCTTTATAAATCTTTGGGATTTTTATATGACACTGTAAGGATACAGTGGGCAGATACATTTATTGGAACTAACGTTTATATTTATAGAAACCTATGAACTCACCAACTTTAATGTTGACACTTTTAAGCATGTTTTTCTCAGGTGAATTAGATGCTTGGATTATCTGCTGTGCATTGGAGTCTAAAATGACAGGATATTATTTATGGGTTTCTACTTACATACAAATGATTAAATCTCGTTGTAATGCTTTCAAGCTTTTTATGGTGATGCAATGATGGGACCAATGTTATATCAATTTAAAGAAAATCAACGAGATTGTTTTACAAACGACACATTTAGAGGTCGTTCTCTTGTATCTAGCGCTGTGTATTATGAAGTAGCACCCCAAGTGGTATTCCGCTGCGCTGTTGATATTTTGGGGGTGTTACAATGACTTCATCCTTTCTGGTATCTTTAATTTTAATGGTGGGTTTATAATCACCATAAACTATGATATGCCAAAGATCAATATCCTTAGACTTCACATAAGTTTTAAAATGATTTTTCCAATATATAAAGCAATTAGCCTCAAAGAGAGGCGGTCGTTGCATAGATTGACCCTCTTTATAGTTTTCCGAATCCATTATCGTTTAAAGCTTTAAAATGCAATATATTTTAAAAACTTTAGGAACCTAGCTCTTGATGTCAATTGTGGAAAACTAAAAGGGGGTTGAATAGTTTTACCGATTTAAATTTGCTTTTCAAAAGTTAGTTTGAACTTTATGTGAAATTGACGGTATTGATGTTTGGATAATGCAATAAGTAAATATAGAATGCAAGTAAATGTAAAAGAGAATAAGAAAAGATAGAACCAAGACACAATCATTTATAGTGGTTCGGCTACAAGGACACCTTACTTGCCTTACTGCACTCCCCGAGTCACCTACTCGAGAGTTCGTAAACACTAGTCACCAATCTCCTTCAATCGGTGGAGAAGCCTCACAACGTCGCTTACACCTTTTAACGGTACAAATCTAAATACCGGATTCTAACAATGGTAGAATCAACCCAATGCAATCACACTTCTTTATACAAGAATGATGTATGCTGCTACAACTACTAAATGATGTACAAGAATTAGCAAGGTGATCTTGATGAGATAATGGAGATGCGAATCAAGGTTGCTTGAGCTTGATCGTCTCGTATGCTATTTTGGCAATTTCTTCTTCAAAGAGAATTACCTACAAATGTTATATGCAATTAAGTAGAACTAAAAAGAAGAGAATGATCAAATTGTTAGAGAGATTAGAATGAGAATGGGTGAGTAAAACATGAGAAATGATTTAGTATTTATAGGCCTAAAGCTGCACTGTAGGACAGTTCCGCTGGTTCCATCTATTACATTGGCTGGTTCCCAATGGAACCGGCCGTTATAAGCCAATGGAACTGGCTGTTCTGTACCACGGATCCTCCAGTTTTGGGAACCGACAAGTGTAGGCTAATGGAACTGGCATTCTGACACATGTCCCGTAGCACGGTTCTACCGGTTCTGGGAACCAGCGAGTGTAATAGATGGAACTGGCTATGTAAAACACAATCCGAATTTTTGATTGCAAAATCTTGAAATATTATGTGTAATCTTGGTATATTTCCCTAAGATATGGTAGGATAATTATGTCATCAATGATGCAAATAGGAAATGAAAAAAATACATGTGTAAATGGTTAGTTTTAAGTGATTAATGATTAAACGATTACTTGTAACGATTTATGTTTTGTTATCGACAAAACACGAGAAGATCGTAAGATAGAAATAAACGTTTTTTACTGGTTTTTTTGTATTAACAATTTTTATAAAAATAGTATTTAGTTGGTTCTTTCGGGTAAAGTCGATTATTGGTATAAGAATTCTATCTTTCCCATTTATCAATCTTGATATGTATCGCTATTCTATATGTGCTCCTTTTGTCGTGATACGCTTGTTGATTCTTTCGTTTACGTTTCCTATCGGTAGAGATATTCTATTCTTTCTTTTAAAGGATTCTCATGACATTTTGTAGGTTCCGATTAACACTTCACTTCATAAATCACAACACGAATCAAAGAAAGAAACTAGAAAAGAGAGAGAATCGAAAAGAGAGAGAGATGAGAGAGAGTTGAGAGAGAAAAGATTTTAGAAAAAAAAGATATTTTTGATTAATGAAAAACTTGAAAACTAGATATTTTCTAATAAGAAAATATCTATATATATTTAGATATTTTTAGAAAATATCTAAATATATATATATACCCCTACATATTTAATGTGACGCGCGG
>BQNB010052618.1:18075-40409 GCA_026074375.1 Tanacetum coccineum
ATGGGCAAATAAAGGTAAGTACTCGGGTTCTAATTTATTATAATTTTGCAGAGGCAAGAATTGGAACGCTTGAGGATTCAACTGGGTGATATAAAGCTGGCCATTGATAATTTTAACAAAAGGTATTGTATTGGGTCAGGGGGACACGGTGTGGTGTACAAAGAAGATCTTTATGAGTTCCTTGTCAACGGAAGCCTTGATGAGTATTGTATTCTGGTCTATGAGTTCCTTGTCAACGGAAGCCTTGATGAGTATTTAGGAAGCACTGAAAAAAAGATCAATCTCACTTGGAATCAACGAATACAAATCTGTCTTGATATTGCAGACGGATTAAGGTACCTTCATACCAACATGGAGGGAAAACCGAGGATAATACATCGAGACATAAAAAGTGCAAATGTTTTGTTGGATGAGAATTGGAATGCGAAAATTGCTGACTTTGGCCTCTCCAAGTTCCACCCTGCAAATCAGCCAGCGAGCACTATCCAAACTAATATTGTCACAGGCACAGAAGTGTACTTAGATCCAGAATATTCGACTACAGGCAAATATAAGAAAGAATCAGATATATACTCTTTCGGGGTAGTTCTATTTGAGGTCTTATCTGGGAGGCTGGCATATGATTCACTTTACCTTACTGAAAATAGCAAGGGGCTTGCACCGATTGCACGACGACGCTTCAACGAAGGAACACTAAAGGAGTTGATAGATCACAAAATGATGGAAGAAGATGGCGAGCAGATGTTTACTCTAAACAGAGGACCGAATCAAGATTCTTTCAACACATTTTCAAAAATTGCTTATCAATGCTTGGCAGAAACTCAAGCAAAGCGTCCAACAATAGAAGTCATCATCGAAGAACTTTATAATGCACTGAAATTTCAAGTAAGTCCATGTTTTAAAAAGTGAGAAAAAATATTCTTTTGACATTGTTAATTGAGAATATAATTACTACATAAAGCACAAACTTGACTTCTATATGTACAAGAGTATACTGAATAGTGTGCAAAGATAGTCGATTCAGAATTAAAGATCTATTACACAACTATCTTGATATTCTATATTGGTGTTTGGTATAAGTTTTTTATGATGTGATGATTATTATATTTGTTTGAAAGAAGTTTTAGTTTAAATTTTATATTGGAAAGCTAAAAGGAAACTTTTTATATTGGGTGATGTCTACAAAAGTCTTTCGATTTTTAGAAGGTAAGAAAAATGAAGTATATAGGACACAAGTTCCTCTTACCTTCAATAATATCATCCTTACTAGCATATATAGGTTGCAGCGTTCTCCTTTGCTAACACACAATGTTGCAGGGTGAAACCACGGTACTCTCAAGGTTTCAACTGAGTGATATAGTTCGGGCCACCGAGAATTTTGCTGAAACATATCGAATTGGGTTAGACGCATATGGTATGGTGTACAAAGCAGACCTTGATCAACGGGAAAACAAAACTTCGCCTTCAAAAGGGGCAAACAGTGGCGATCAGCCTAGGAAAGGCAAAAGTGTAGCAATAAAATGCATTTCTAGTACAGAAAGTGAGCAAGAAGAACAACGTTTTTTTGCAGAAATTGAAATGCGTACTAGTTACAAGCATCCCACATAGTCTCCCTTCTTGGCTTTTGTGATGAAGGTCCTCACATGATCCTTGTCTATGAGCATGCTTATAACAGAAGCCTCGCTGATTATTTGAGAAGCAATGATAACAACACTAGGCTTACATGGGTGCAATGTCTACACAAGTGCCTCGACATTGCGCGAGGACTCGATCACCTTCACACCAAGATGGACAGCAAACAAAGGATAATACATGGTGACATAAACAGTGGAAACATCATGTTAAGCAAGAATTTGGTGGCAAAGATTGCCTACTTCGGGATCTCCAAATCGCACCCCAAAAATCAAGAGGCAAGCACTCCCATTACCAATGATAATATTGACACGAAAGTGTACTGGGATCCAGAATATGAAAAGACCGGTAAGTTGGAAATAGAATCAGATATGTACTCTTTTGGAGTGGTTCTATTTGAGATCTTTTGTGGAAGGTTAGCCAATGATCCAATTTATTATAAAACTGACAAAGGGCTTGCACCCATGGTACGTCGATGCTTTAATGATGGAACAATAAAGAACATGATAGATCCTAAGCTACTGGAAGAAACTGATGATGACATCTTTACTTCAAGTGAAGGACCCAATCAAGATTCCGTGGATACTTTCTTACAAACTGTGTATCAATGTTTGGGAGAAACTCAAGCCGAGCGCCAACAACGAAGACCGTCGTAGAGGAACTTGTGAAAGCAATAAACTTTCAAGTAAGTAACTATATTCAAGATATAACAGTATTTCACATTCTTGATCACTAGTAGTAACTAACATGCTCATCAATCATCTTTCTAAAGGAAATGTTCTTTTTCATTTTATGACACAATAAGCACAAACTAAAACTCTAAATGTATTGTGTTACATAAAAATATTTAAATTCATAACGCATACCTTTAATGCTTGAATTTTTGAGTTTATTGAATTATAAATTGACCTAGAACATCTATAATAATTGGGATGCAGGTTAAATAGTAAGAGACATAAAAATATGTGATTATATTGCTTTAATGTTTTTTACTTTACAGCTCCAGGTACAGTCGAGCCGTCGTGCAAAAGTGGTGCCACATCACTACTTTTTCCCATAACACCAAAATACACGAAAACACCAAAAACAGGCTCCCTGGTTAACACCAACATTTCTGGTGTTATGATGACCCCACCTTTTTATTTTATTTCTTTTTTCAACAACAATAATATATTTTTTTTAAACAATAAATACATTTAATTAATAAATAATACATTAAAATTCATTAATAAAAAAACAATACATTAAAAATTCATTAATAAAAAAACAATACATTAAAAATTCAACAATAAAAATTAAACATACAACTAATGATTAAGGTTCCACAAATGCTTCACAATATCGTGTCGAAGGTTATCGTGAACTCTCCTATCCCAAAGTTCTTTGTTTTTTCTTCGTAGTCTCTCGCATCGTTCGACCCAAGTACGTTGAATATTACTTTCTGGAGAAACATACATATCGGCATACTCACTAATATGGAAGTTTTGATCTTTCAATATCATGTTATGTAATATCATGTAACAATACATGATTTTTTTAATCGTGTTCATGTGATATGATCGTGCGGGTTGTTGTATAATTCTCCACCGACCTTGTAGGACTCCAAAAGCTCTTTCAATATCCTTTCTTGCACTTTCTTGAACTCTTTTAAACTTCATTGTTTTTTGATCCCTTGCTATAGTAGACGCTTTGACAAACGTAGACCATTGAGGATAAATTCCATCCGCTAAATAATAACCTTTTTCGTATGTTTTTCCGTTTACTACAAACGGAGCTTCTGGAGCTTTATCCGTTAGAAGGTCATCAAATAACGGTGAACCGTATAAAATATTAAGGTCGTTATTTGCCCTCGGTACCCCAAAATATGCATGCCAAAACCATAATTGTTGATCCGCAACGGCCTCAAGCATTATAGTCGGGTATTTTTTATCACGTCTTTTGAATTGACCATGTAAGGCCATAGGACACTTTGTCCATTCCCAATGCATACAATCAATGCTCCTGAGCATTCCCGGGAGCCCGTGTGTCATTTCATGCAATTCATATACATGTTGGACATCTGCTAAATTAGGTTTTCTCAAAAACTCTTCAACATACAATATGTATATGCATTTAGTAAAGTTCCATAAACATTCACGTGAACAACGTTCGGCAACTTGCAAATACTCATCAAATGCATCGGGTGATGTATCATATGTCAATTGGCGTATGGCGGATGTGCATTTCAAAATAGGACTTAAACCTAAACGGCCGATACAATCGGGACGTTGTTTAAAAAAATGAAAGTAATCGGGGAGAGGGTGAACATCATAATTAGTAATATCATGCACAATTTTTTTAAAAAGTATAGAACTCATACGATACCTTCGCCGAAAATATTCTTCCTGATATATTGGTGGAGTGTTTTCGTCGCCAAAATAATCTCGCCGTAAGTTTTTCTCGGCGACTTCGCGTTCACGCAGTATGTATCGCCTACTTAATCGTTCTGAACTTTCGCCTTCATCACCCTCCAAACTTTCATATTGTTCAAAATATTCATGATATTTTGCATACTGATCCATATCGAGTTGAGTGTAATAGTCGTAAAAATCGGACATATCATTGTTGGGATTCATAGTGTTTTTTGTGTTGTATATAAAGAAGTGTGTAAAAAAATAGATGTTTGAAGGGGTTTTTATAGGATTTTAATAAGGTAATTTTATGAAAAAAATGGGTACCAAAGACCAAAAAAACGGCTAGTTGGATGCCCTTAAATTTTCTATCCGCTACATTTTATTCAAATTTCAAAAAAAATAAAAAAAATAAATTAATGCATGAAAACGCCAAACACGAAAACGTGAGACATGGTACAGTGTCTCGCGTTTTCGTGTGGCTTTTTCGCACGACCATCTCGGCTGGTTATACCGGCGCAAGACACGAAAACACCAACTCTGTTTTGGTCCTCGCGTTTTCGTGCCAAAACGCCAAAAAAACCTCCCGTACCGTGAGCTCTAAGGTATACGAAAGCAGACTCGTTTACATTATATTATTCAGCCAGTGTAGAAAAAAAGTTTATATTGTGACAAAGTAGATCACATGGTGGAATATATATTTCCTTGGTCACATTTCAATTTACCATTTTGATATACAAAAACTGTCGCAGTTATGTACACATATTATATACATACACATTACAAAAGTAATACGACGTCGTTTTTTACGTCGTGCTACAGTAATATGAACAGTGTTCGGCTCCCAGTTTGGGCCGGCCCACTTTTTTTTAATCGTCGTGCTACAGTAATATGAACAGTGTTCGGCTCCCAGTTTGGGCCGGCCCACTTTTTTTTAATCGTCGTGCTACAGTAATATGAACAGTGTTCGGCCCAATGGGCTCCCAGTTTTGGCCGGCCCACTATTTTTTTTTAAATACGCAATACGAAAAAAAATACTCGACACAAATAAAAAAAAGAAAATTACAAAAGTACTGACTTATTCATATAAAAAAATACCCGCGTCATGAGGCCCAACACATAAGCTCATATAAAAAAAACAACCCGCACAAAATAATATTAAAAAAAAAATATGTTCGGCACAAAAGTGATACGACGTCGTTTTTTACATACGTCGTGCTAGAGTAATATGAACAGTGTTCGGCCCAATGGGCTCCCAGTTTGTGCCGGCCCACTTTTTTTTTTTAAATACGCATTACAAAAAAAATACTCGACATAAAATAAAAAGAAGAAAATTACAAAAGTACTGACCTATATAAAAAAACCACTATTAAACATAAGACCAAAAAAATAAACCCGCACAAAATAATATTAAAAAAAAAATTTGTTCGGCACAAAAGTGATACGACGTCGTTTTTTACGTCATGCTACAGTAATATGGCCACTTTTTTTTTATCCCTATGGGCTCCCAGTTGGGCCGGCCCACTTTTTTTTTTAAATACGCAATAATACAAAAAAGTACTCGACATAAAATAAAAAAAAAGAAAATTACAAAAGTAATGGAACTTATATAAAAAAAAAAACACTATTAAACATAAGACAAAAAATTCTCGCTTCTACACTCGACAAAAAAATATTTAAAAAAAAAATTTGTTTCGGCACAAAAGTGATACGACGTTCGTTTTTTACGTCAATGCTTACGTAATATGGCCAACTTTTTTTTATATAAATACTGCAATATAAAAAAAAAAATATCGGCACAATAATAAAAAATAATAAATTACAAAAGTACTGATCTTATTTAGATCAAAAAAATACCCGCAATATGTGGCTAACAATAAGCCCATCATAAATAAAAAACCACTATTAAACATAAGCCCGAAAAAATAAACCCGCATAAAATAAAAAAAATAGGAAAAAACAATTAAACTCGCAACTATGCGCGAAAAATTAACGTCCCGCAGCAACGCACGGATAAACATGCTTGTTAATTACATGAAGAAAGAAAACGTTTCAAGTTTTTTTTTTGTAAATATCCATTATAAACTTTTGGTAAATATCAATTAGAGTTAAGTACATTTTTGGTCCCTGTGGTTTGGTGCATTTTCTCACTTTTGGTCCAAAAATAAAAAAAGTTTGGTTTTGGTCCAAAACACATAGTTTCGGTCCACTTTTGGTCCAAAAGACATAGTTTCGTTACACTTTTGGTCCAAAAGACATAGTTTCGGTTCACTTTTAGTCCAAAAATTTTAGTGCAAATTCACGGGATTGGACTAAAAGTGGACAGAAACTATGTTTTTGGACCAAAAGTGTACCTTTTTTGAATTTTGGACCAAAAGTGAACTCGCACCAAACCAAAAGGACCAAAAATGTACTTAACTCTATCAATTATAAACGTCATGCAAACTATATCAATTAATTAATATATCAATTAATTAATATAGTAAATCTTCTTTTAATATCTTGAATTAGTTATACAAACTTTATATTTATATAACATAAATCACCATAACTAGTCAATTCAAGATATAACAATTGAACATATTTATAAACCTATATTATTTTCATTCATTTGTCTATGTGTCATACATATAATATACAATTGTTAATAAAAACCCATAAGTTTTAACAAATCCCTCACTTGGGTTTTATTAACAATATCCAACATATTGTGCATAAATTAGGGTAGCTTTCGCTTTGAACCTTAACATAGTGTATATCCTTCAAATAGCATAACAGAATCAATGGCTGCTACTTTATAGCATTTGATGCCATATTCTAGTGTTAAAACTCGGAAGATAAACACACTATATGTTAATTGATGTTCATCATCGGTGAGCACGTTATGGTCATGTGCAAATCTCAGTTTCATGGATATCTCTAAAAGTAAAACTCACTTTTGTAGGAACAGCACCACTCCTTATATCCACATAGGTGAAGCCCTTTAATTACCAAAGGTGTACTTCATTAAGAGTACAAAAACTCACCCTAAAAGAATTACTCACTATTTAGTATTTAAACTAAACTAGTGTCCTGTTGGTAATCAACAACTTGTTTTTACCACATTGAACCTTTAAGTAGATTTAAGTCTGGTACAAGGTGGGGTTCCCCATTGTTGCCAAACTTTACAAGTGGGTTTTCTAAACCTTCTTCTTTGTAGTTTCTAAGACTATGTCCTTTTGGGTGACCTTTTTGTAAACGGATCCGCAAAGATTCTTACAAGAGCGTAATATATTCAATAATTATTATCCCATTCATATTAACTCCTTAATTTAGGATGTCTTAAGCTAAATGTGTCCTAGACTTTCCATTAACCACCTTTTATTGCCCTTGATAGTGTTGATTGAATCTCACAATGTTAGGAATATGGATTGGCATCGGTTGTGGCCACCAACTCTATGTCTAACAACTATATTTCTTAGCCATTCTGCTTCCTTTACCGCGGCTTCAAGTGTAAAAACTCAGCTCCATGGTGGATGTGTAAATACGTGTTTGTTTCTATGATCCCCAACAACAGCCCCTCCACCTAATGTGTAAAAAATCCAACCAGTTGTGGATTTACTATCACTACTGCCAGTTATCCAACTAGCATCTGAGTATCCTTCAAGTACAGCAGGAAAACGATCATAATACAAAGCTAATTGTCTAGTTCTTTTAATTGCTTTCTAATGATCATGGCTTGGATTACTCGTATATCTTGACAGTTTGCAAACAGCATACGCAATATCAGGTCTAGTACAATGTGTAGCATACATTAAACAGCCTATTGCACTTGCATATTCTATTTGAGCAACAACTCTTCCATTATTCTCTACCAGTTTACAAGATGACTCATATAGGGTGTTTGTTTCCTCTATATTCAAGTGTTGAAACTTGTCTATAATTTTATCAATGTAATGACATTGATTTAAAGCATAACCCCCACTATGCCTTTTAACCTTTATCCCCAAAATAGTATCAACCTCATTCATGTCTTTCATTTGAAAGCATGAAGAAAGAAACTTCTTAGTTTCATTAATACCTTCCATATTGGTTCCAACAATCAATATATCATCTACATAAAGGCATAGGATGACACCATAATCTTTTGTAAACTTAGAATAAATACATCTATCAGATGAATTATGGGTAAAACCATTTGATGTATATTTGCAACAGAATCATACCACCAATCATCAGTTGTTGTCACACTAGCCATATGCAGTTCCTGAATCATTCTAATGTTGCATCCATCTTGGTTAATGGGAGCCCCACTGATGAATTCCCGATTGCGTGTGGTCTAAAACAAGGTGATCCCTTGGCTCCCCTTCTTTTTATTCTGGTCATGGAAACCCTTCACATATCGGTTACTAGAGCCGTAAATGATGGTGTTTTCAAAGGTTTCCATATATCAGACACGATGGTTCTTTCTCATTTATTTTATGCGGATGATGCTTTGTTTATAGGCGAATGGTCGGACGAGAATTTAGCCAATCTAATAAGAATCCTCAATTGTTTCCATCTTGCTTCGGGGTTAAGAATTAATTTGATCAAGAGTCAAGTGATGGGGATTGGGGTTCCTACTGATGCCGTAAATTTTGGAGCTGCTAGTATAGGGTGTTCGGTCATGAACACGCCCTTTAAGTATCTTGGTGTCACCGTGGGGGACAATATGTCCCGTCATTCGGCTTGGTCTGATGTTATGCAGAAGGTTCGGTCTAGATTATCTTCATGGAAAGCTAAAACTCTTTCCATTGGAGGAAGATTGACGCTTCTCAAAGCTGTTCTAGGAGCTGTTCCATTATATTTTATGTCTATATACAAAGCCCCCAAAGGTGTCCTTCATGAGCTTGAGAAGATCCGCAATAAATTCTTCATAGGAGCTGACTCGGCAGACAGGAAAATTAGTTGGGTTGCATGGAAACATGTGTTGGCTGGGAAAAAAAGAGGGGGCCTTGGTGTTTCGAGTTATTTTGCTCTTAACCGCGCCCTTCTTCTTAAATGGTATTGGAGATTTATTTCCAAAGACGGGTCTTTGTGGTATCATAGTATTCAAGCCATCCACGGAAAATCTGTTGACTCGCATGACCTGAAATACGCTTCTTGTTGGAATTCTATTTTGAGAGAACTGAATAACTTGTCTTCTAAAGGGTTTAATTTCAAGTCGCATTGTAAGATTCGTGTTGGGAATGGTGTTAAGACCAGATTCTGGCTGGATAAATGGGTCACTGATCAACCTCTTTGTACTAGGTTTCCTCGCATCTTCGCCTTAGAGAGAAACAAAGCTATGACTATTGATTCTAAAAGAAGTGATCTCACAGCTTCCTTTAGAAGACAGATTCGAGATGGAGTTGAAAGTCATCAATGGGCTGAGCTTCTCGCTATATTTAATATGGTAAGTTTTTCTTCTTCAGAAGATCGTTGGTATTGTGATCTTAATGGTGATGGTATGTTTCATGTGAAAGATATTCGCCTGGCCATAGATGAGATCTTTCTTCCTGGTCTGAATGAAAACACCAGATGGGTGAAGTTTGTCCCTATCAAGGTTAACGTTATGGTGTGGCGAGCTCGTCTTGACCGGCTTCCATCTAAACTCAACCTTATCAATAGAGGGATCTCGTTAGACAATGATATATGTCCGATGTGTGGCATTCTTCCAGAAAATGTTAATATTGAGTTTGAACATGCCATCACAAGCATACGCTTTTCCTACAAATACATTGGCTTTGGATAGAATCACTTTGTCCGATTCTATCACAGCCTTAACCCCACTTTTATAAAGTTTAAAACCAGAAACAAGATTCTTCCTAATGTTAGGAACATGAATAACATTTATAAGGGTTAACTTCTTTTCAGATGTGAACTAGATCTCCACGTTTCCTGAGCCAATAACCTTTGAAGTATGATTGTCACCCATCATAACTTCATGCCCATCTTTAGTTTTTTTATAAGTTTTGAACAAGTCTCTGTTGTTGCAAACATGTGTAGTTGCACCAGAATCATACCACCAATCATCGGTTGTTGTCACACTAGCCATGTGCAGTTCCTGAATCATTCTAATGTTCATTTCAGAAACCATAGCAGTGATTTTTGTGGTATCAACTTGTTTCACTGCATTAGCAGATTCATCCTTCTTGTTTGAATTCTGATTTTTCTTATTGGGATTCTTGCAGTAGCGTTTGATATGCCCTTTTTCACCACATTTGTAACACACAACCTCAAACAATGGTTTCTTGTCTTTCTTGTTGTCCTTAGATGAATTCCATGTACCCTTCCTCTTCTTGTTATTTCCTTTGTTGTTCTTTCCTGAATCAACATAATTAACCTTAGAACTTGATGCACCATTCAGATTCTTTTCACGAATACGAGTTTCCTCTTCAATTCGTAAATGTTTCTGAATCTGATCCAAAGTAAAATCCTCTGAAGTGTGCATCAATTTCTTTCTGTAATTGTGCCAAGAAGATGGTAACTTGGTAATGATGGCCCCAACCAATAACTTTTCAGGGATTTCAATGTTAAGATTTTTGAATTTAGAAACCAGAATAAGAAATTCATGAACTTGATCTAAAATAGACACGTTATCTTCCATAGCAAATTCAAAGAATTTAAAAGTGATAAACTTATCTGCCCCTTCCTTTTCAGCGGTGTACTTTTCTTCAAGAGAATTCCATATTTCCCTTGCAGAAGTCATTGGTGTGTACAGATCATATAGACGATCAGTGAGGTCAGCATGTATCCTCTGCATAGTGTTTCATCTTGTTCACACTTCCTTTCTTCCTCTTCAGTCATCACGCCAGTTGGTGGCCCATCTAGAACATAATAAACCTTGAACGCAGTTAACAGAAATTTCATCTTTTCCTTCCAACGAGTAAAGTTCATCCTATCCATTCTGTCTTGTTTGATTGTGTCGCTTCCAAACATCCTTAAACCAACACTTTGATCCATGATAATATTCTTTAAGATTGTTAGAATATGGCAACATTTTTACTAAAGATATGAACGAAATTGAGGACGTGATAATCACTGTCCTTAAAGAATATTATCCCCCACTATTTATGCAGGCGGGATTCGTGACTAATTTCTTCCTAGGATTTGACCTCAAAAAATAAAACTTTATGCAGCGTACATAAAGTTGACATGAACATCAATTGTATGTATGAATTGTGGAATGAAATATTGAAATAGTGGCTTTCATTTATAGGGATACTTGTGTCTCTTTAATGAATTAAATAGACATCTTTTGTGTCATTTACTTTCCGATCAAAGACACAATTAATAGTTACAATGGTTAAGTTTCAAAGACATCCCTTGAACAAATATGACGTCTCAAAATTCCTAGAATTATGACTTTTCAATATTCAAAGAATCATGACATTTCATAAATAATGGATAACCAACCACTGTTCATCAATATGTTTAATTAACATATATCTTCAAACGATATATACGTATTTAATTAATAACAATATTGAGGTTTCAATTATGTATAACATATACATATTTAATAACATTAATTAATACATGTTCCTTTAATATCTTGATTTAGTCATGCAAATTTTATGTTTATAAAACATATGTCACCATAACTAGTTAATTCAAGATATAACAATTGAACACATTTGTACTCATATTGTTTTCGTTAATTTGTCTATGTAGGATACATACAATATATAATTGTTAATAAAAACCCATAAGTTCCAACAACACCATCAGGTATCGCTTGGAACAAATTCCATGAAACAGCTCGTGAGCTTTCTCAAAATCACCCGACGTGCAGAAGCCGCCGAATGCAAAATATTATAGCTGACGATCTTTCCACTAACCCCTTTACGGCTAATTTCATCTTCCATGTTCACTTCCCGCTATACCACTCCCTGCCTGAGCTTATTCCAGGCCGTCATACTTTCCCCTTTCCTATTTCAAGCATGCAAACATAAAGAACTGCATAATATAGTGAACACTAAACATAGCCTAAAGATGCTACCTCTTTGAACAAGGTCCATTCAGCAGCAAACAACTTGTAAACAACATCTAAAAAATACATTTGCTCATTTGCGCACTAAAAAATAAGCATGGTGTGGTAAGAGGGGAAAGGAAATGTTGGAACTGTTTTGGTTCTTTGATAACATCATCGAGATCCAACTCATGATCACAACCTCCATTAACAGTCATCAAAAAGTAGTCCAAATCTCTACCATGTATCACGTCAACAATCAATAAATCAAAATCTTGTTTTCCCAAATTGAGTAACAATCTAAAAAGCCAAATTTAATGAACCAAATAGCACGGCAATACGTCGTATGGGCTAATAGCGCCTTCGATTCAATCCATTTAATGAGCATCAGCAAGATGCGTCAACATGAGAAAATTGAATTGTTATTTAGTAGTCAAATTGATACTACTATATTACAGATGGCCGAAAACTAATTTGTGTAGTTATTTGAAAACAATGAAACACACACTAGGTATTAAATTTAGTTGAAGTGATGACCATATTACAGATTCAATCCAAACACTAATTTGAGTAAAATTGGATTGTTATTCCATCTAATAAGTCAAAGCAGGTTGTATTAATATTTAGTTATAACTAATTTGGGTAGCATTTATCATTACGCGGTCTTCAAAAGATCAATTTTAGTTTGTGGTTTCATGATAGGCTTATTATTTATACATCAATGACATTTGTATAAACTCAATCAAGCATAGCCATACTTATGGTACAACTTTTTTTCCTGACTGGAATGTTTGGCTAAAGAAACATGTTGATTCTAACTCCTTCTGCGGGAAGAACACACTCATCGTTAATTCCACAGAAGGCTTTCGCTGGCGGTGAATTCATAGCCGTATGAGCATTAAGGAGTTACATAAACTTTTTGAAATATTACTTTCACTTTACCTGTTGTTTAGCTACAAACTCGTATGTCTCAATCTCGTATTGAGGTCGGCTATACTCCTTAAGTACATGTTCCACTCGAACACCATCCGTCTTCACCGACCTAAACACACGAACCACAAAATGTGTTGTGTGAATTTGTATTTTTTGATAAGAGTGGTATTAACACAGTTTGACATAATGATAATTTTGGCAATCGACGTTATTAAAACACATTTTCTTCTATAAATAGCTCAAACAACAAACCTAATATAAAACACATAATAACACACATTTCATAAACTAAGCAATAATCGACTTTTCACCAATAAACACAATAAAATGTGTAAAATACACCAAGTTTTATAAAAATAAAGACACTAAGATGCTACCTGAAGAAGAAGAGTAGCATCGTAACTGATGTAGTTACGATCCAAGCCTTGTGACTTAATCTTGATCTCATTCTCGTTAATAGGTATATCTTTTTCTTTTATTTAACTTTTTTGAACCTGTCCATTTTTTCGAAACCAAGTAAGCTCGCGGACCCAAAAATAAAGTTAAACAAAAACCCCCTAATAAGCTTAATAAAGAAAAGCCATACCTAAAATAATCAAAAAAGCTATACCTGAATATGAAAATAGCTATACCTAAAATAAAATAAAATGTGAATACTAAAAATTATCCACTTTGTCCAATAACATCAATTAGAAACCAAACCTTAAAAAAAGAATAACATTAAAAACATGATTAATACCTAATCATTCAAGCTCGAAAGGTATTTAATTTTCTTAGATACGACTTCAATTTTGAATAGCTATAGATAAACATATCTCCATAAAAAATAAGCAATCCAAACACCCATTACATTTTTGATACATAAATCTCCCAACAATCTTTCGGCACCAAAAACATCCAAAAGTCAAACCCTAATTTTTGCCCCTTTAAACTGCTACTGAATCTAAAAGCACAAAAAAGCTCTAAAAATTAAACCCTAACACCCCGTTTTGATGGCCTCACTTGGTTGTGTGAGTGTATTAATTAGGTGTGGATGAATCTGGAAGACTGAAAATGAAAGAGGTGGAAACGTGTTATTATAACACTGATTTGGACCCGTCAAAATTAACAGGCCAAAGTCAGTCCAAGAAAGAAACTGGAGCCTAACTGTGAAAACGACGACGTTTCCTTCCTCAAATGATAGTATTTATAATGATTTTTATGTTTTCTACTTGGGCCAAATGCAATATGGGGTTAATTAGTTATTACTTATTCGATTGAATATAAGCCAAATTCACTCAAAATCACTTAATCACAACTTACACATATTAACTTATTTTATTTGTTCCTTGAGTGATTTAAAATTACACTTATAGAAAATAAAAATCGCTATCTTTACTTTAGTGTGTTTTGAGTATTTATTTTGTCATTGGTGTTGTAACTTTTAGTGTGTTTTCAGTATTTATTTTGTCATTTGGGTCGTAACTTGAGAATTAGATCTCTTTATATATTTGTCTTTTACATATTTTCAAGTTTTTTTAATAAAATTTATAAATGGTATAATTGTGAGCTTCGTTCATTTAGTACCATAATGGCATTGGTTTACTTTTTTAGTTGTTTTTGTTAGTTATTACTCTACAAGTCGATGAGAATGACTGACACATAAAAATGTAGCATTATATGTTATTACAATGTAGAAAAAGACATTTCGAAGTTAGTGATGATGTTGTTATGAACCGCTTTCGATGTTGTTTTGTGTCACAAACAGTTACAGTATGGTTTTTCTAACTGTGATCTTGACCTGAAAAAAGTGACCCGATAAACCTGACCAGGAGAAAAAAAAATAGAGCTATAAATTTTTTTATATGAGATTATATGTAGTGCACACCCTATGTTGGGATTCTAGATCTGCCGCTGACCGTTACAGTCTCTCGATTCGTCGTTTTGAAGTCAGTTTTACACTTGACAAAAAAGTGTTAGGCTTTATTTGAAAAAATATGTTTTAATTGTTATTATTTTAACTACACGTAATAAGAGTGCAAAGACCGGGTCTTGACACGTATACAACGTGTTGTTTTTATTACGGACAAATGGAACACGCGTCTTAAATAGCAAAGATGCAAGACTCAGTCTCGTGAACGAGCAAGTCGTGCAGTGTGTGTTTGTGTGTGTGTACGCACGTGTGTTGTTTAAGTAGTGTATATTTTGATAGTGAAGTTGGTTGCTTTTGTTGGAATTTGGTAGTCGATTCCGCAAGTTATACGTTAGAAATACATGAGCATATTGGGGGCACACAAGTTAATACACGAAGAGTATGTTTACTTTACGAAATATATTTAAATAGTCGTTAAATTAGTTACGTGTTTAATTAATTTAATGTACATTCTAAATATAGAACCGAAGGACTAAACCGAACAAAACCCGAACCTCAAGGAGTGGCTTGTTTGGCCGAAACTCCCCAAGGTTCTAGAAAGGGTGTTTGTGGCCGGTTATAGGAGGAGAAAAGGAAGGAGAAAGATTTGTTTTAATTATGGGAATTATACTAATATTTTCCTACAAGAATTAGGGTTATTGGGGTGCCTATATAAACACACCCCATATCTCTCATTCTTCATTCTATCTTCTCCCAAAACACTAAATAATTCGGTGCTTCCCTCTTCCCAAAAACCCACGAACCGAACCCTAAACCCTTTAGGGTTTTTCGGTTTTCTCACCTAAACCGCCCCCCCTAAATCGCTAGATTTAGGGTTTTGGCGATTTAACCTAAAGCGGGGTTAAACCGCAGAATTAGGGTTTTTCCCGTTTTGCTTGAACTCCTTGCTTGACAAATTCAAGATACGCGACGAATTAGGGTTTAAACCTTTTAATTAGGGTTTGTTTGGTTTGACTTCAAAAAGGAACGCAAGGCGTGCGTTTGGTTTTGGTATTACACTTGGTGCTTGTTCGTGAAGATTAGACTAGCAATCTAACATACTTGGTTGACGTGATTGTATGAGCAACCGTAGAGGCGTTTGTTTAACACGCTTATTGTATTCAAGAATAATTGCAAAAGGTACGCTTTCCTTATTTAATATGTGTTAACCTACTTGCCATAACTAGATCCATCCGCTGCACACTCGTAGCTAAATTGGTTAGCTAGAGTTAATAAATTTCAACAGTGGCATCACGAGTCAACTCATTTTGGCATCTAAGGTTACACGCTTAAAAATTAAATTTTACGCCTTGTTACACGCCTAAATTTGATTTTTATTATTATGCTGCGATTGTTTTCTTTATTATTGAATTATTGTAAATATGGTAAAGATATGCAAATCCTTACTATAAATTAATAAAGAGAATTCTAGATCTTGCAAAGTTATTGATTAAAAGTTAATAGAGAATTAAAAGAGAAATATAATTAATTGTTAATTTAGCTATATTTGTTTCTTCTTTTAATTTTTTATAGGATTTTAAAATCTTCCTAATTATTTAAAAGATCTTGTAAATATTTTATTTTTGGAAACTAAATATTTTCATTATTCTTTTGAAAACTAGATCTTTTAAATTGCTAGTTTGATTTGTTTCCTGAATTCCGGCTATAAGACCTACTCAATCACATTAATTTGTGATGAATGGGGCGATCTAGGCACTTGATGAAAACCTAGTGAGGGTCTTATGGTTCTCCAATTGGAGAAGACTCATAGAGAACTCGGATTATTACTTGTTACTCGCTTTATCTAATGTTATCTTGTTTATTAAGTTCCTACATGCTTATTTGTTTACTAGTTTACATGTTTACATGCCTAAAAAACAGAATACAGACTAATAAATATTGTAAGATGACATTAAACCGGTCTTTAATTCTACACGCCTAAAACATATTCATTATGACCTGCTATGTGTTTTGTGGAAAATATGTTTTTATAACATTAAAAGACCTAAAACTATGAAACATATTTTTCATGAATTTAAAAACTGGACGCTATGGACTCATGGGAAGTACGGCTCATCCACTAAAACAAACTATAAGAGAAATTTAAGGCGAAGTGGTTAACATTCCTAAAGAACTCAGGTTTTTAATACGCTTCGCGCTGACCTGATTCTTCGCTTCTTTATGCATTCGATTGGAGTTACCGTGAACTATGGCATGTCACTACAGTGTCATTATTAAAGGTTTTTAAAATTAGTGCTACAAAGTTGTTTGCATGCTTCTTTGTACACGTCATTTTATCACTTTATGTGTATACCCTTATTTTTTAAATTTTAAGTCTATGCCAGCCAAACAAGAACATGTGCATTTGGCATGGCCTCTTTGGTCAGACCTTAGGGTCATTCCAAGCCATGGCAAATTTTGCTCATTGGTCAGACCTCTGGCGATTTTTGCACGTTCTCGCTTGGTCGACTTAATTCGAGTATGCTTGGTCAGACCTTGGACCCGAGGCATAAGATGAGAACCAAACATGCTCTTGACATTATTACTTGTCGATTAATGTCTTGACTAGTCTCATAAGTCTAAGAATTGCATTTTATGCAATTAACGATCCCCGTTTACCACTTGCCCTACTTGTTTACTCACTGGTCAGACCTCTGGTAATAAGTGGGAGGTCAAGTTGGATCTTAGTCTTAATTAGTAATTAATTGGGTAGTTAATTCTATTAAGAATTTAATATCAAAAATACTAATTAATTGAACTTTTTTGTTAATTGTAGATGACTACCTCAGTCGGAAACAATTCGGTATTCAGGAGTTTCTTTAAGAAACAAAAACTCACTGGATCTAACTTCATTGATTGGTATAGACAACTTAGGTTGGTCTTATCAACTGAAGATAAGGAAAAATACCTGGAGCAACTAATTCCTGCTGCTCCTGTTGCTACTGCACCTAATCAGCCAATCCTTCCTGCGGCCCTGGCCACTTATAATGAGTGGGTCAAGAACCAAAAGGAAATTGATGTGATGATGTTATTGACTATGGACCTAGAAATCTAACGGAATCTAGCCCATCTTGGCGCCAATGACATGCTTAAAGAGCTTAAAGCTTTATATTCTAAGCAAACAGAACAGGAACTCCTATAGACTGTGAGAGAGAAATAACCCTTGCGGCTATGAAGACGATATAGGATGATTGCATGCTAATATTACAAGTTAAATGAAAGCAAAATGGCATCTCATCTACATAAGTAGAACTACATATACCTCTAATTTCAATACCTAAGTACATTGCTACTTATAGGCATTCTAAGAGAATAGGAAAGTTAATAAATTGCTATTTGCTTTCTACTGGCAATGTAACACTTACAATGTTGACAAATCCAGTGGGAGCATTGCGTTTTTATTACTGAAATGACATTCATGTAAGGTTCTTAATTTCAGTGTGAGCTACGAGATTTATTTCCTTGTTAGTCACCCATATTATTTTGAACCTGCTTTGAAATAATTCATTACTTTCCGAATATGAACGACCATGGTTTTAGGAAAATTGCATTTTATTTTATGGATAACCAGTTGCCTTTCCGATGTCACTTTCCGAAAAGTTATCTATAGAATAATAATCCACAATTCCTTATTAAATGTTATGGTTCTAAATCTACTTGTAATATCTATGACATTATCATATTGTTTACACAATCAAGTACATGTTGTGTTGTTTGTCTTCATAATATGATGGTGTACCTTACAAGGAGAAATCTCAAAGTGTGTGCAAGGAACAACATATTATTGGTTTCTCTTGACCGCAAGGTAAGAAAGCTAATAAATATACTAGGACTTAAATATACAAGATGTTTGTTGCCCTATTACATTCAAATGTCATGATAGAATATAAAGCTACTTCAACATTTTGGCTACATGTTTTAGTCAATCTAATTGTGGTTAAATAATAATAATTATAATTTTGAAGTATGAAATTAACTTGAAATTACTATTGAACTCGAGATTGTATTCATAACTACTTTAGTTACTTTAATTATGTTTTCTAGTTAAGATATAATTGGGAAGTTCTTGAATTAATCGATGACTTCTAACATAAAGTATGTAGTAAAATTATTATGTCTTCTTGTTAACACATAAACATGAGGTCCTTGAATTATTCAAAGACTTATAATGTATACTTGACATATTCTGTTTTCTTGTAAACACATGAACATATAATTCTTGAACAGTTTTGTCTTCTTGTGAACACGTGAACATAGGGTTCTTGTATTATTCAAGAAATATACACTATAGCATGCACTTGGTTCGAAAATACTGGATATGCAATTTGGCTCGACCCAATTGACAAGTATTTGATCCAAAGAGAATTAAGTTATCTATGGAATTCTGATAAAGTCTCACAATTCCAATGCTTATAGAATACCACGTTATTATGGTATGCCTAATAGGTTGAAACAAACTATATTCATATTGTTTGATTTATGATAGCTTTAATTGCTCTACCTCCAAAATCTATCAAGGTTAGAAAATTGTGTGTGTCATGGATACACTCAATATAGTTCAAACCTAGAAGGTATTCAAGACAACCCACGATTAAAACCCCTAAACCCTTAGGGATTTTTGGTTTTTCCACTCAAACCAATCGAACCCTAAAAGTTTTTGGGTTTTTGATTTTTCTACACTTCCTAGCTTGAAAATTGTAGTTTTGGTGTTCCTCCTAGCTCAACGTAACATAAACCTTTGCTAAGGTTTTCGGTTAAAAGGTGATACAAGAATTAGGGTTTTGCTACAAACCCTAAGTAGGGTTCTTGGATGGAATCCCATTATGTCTTGATTAAAGTTATGAAATTTGTTAAAATCTTATGAAGCATATTATTAACAAACTCGATATGAGAACTTAATATGTGTTTTGTGTTTCCCAATTAAGAACAATTCATTGTTGCTTAAATACTTAGTATTTAGAGAATTTTCTCTACTTACAAAGGTAAGTGGGAGCATCTATAAATCTTGAAGTGATTCAAGAATAAAATACGTTACCTTCTAAATCCACTTGTGAATGTCATACTAAGGTTAAACATGAAAATGTCAAACCAAAGTATAATGTAACTCTCATTTATAAATCCGCATGGATGCCTCATCACTTGATTTATATTTTAATATGAATGCTGAGGAATATAAGTTAGAGGGTCATAATAAGTCTGCTAACTAATAAGATGGATTATCACATCTTGAATCTGATAAATATCTTAGAACTATGAATGACAAGATGCAGTACTTAAAAGGCAATCAAAGTTTTAAGCTTGATTGATCTTTTACCAAACTGTTAAAACTGAAGGTGAGAATGAGTTTCTTTTGAAGAAAGGCTCATAAGGACGAGATTGTATACATATTAATGCCTGACTGATGATAAGAGTTTTTAATCATACTCAAGCAATTGATTATGATTAAATCTTTCTTTTCTACATGCATTAATTATAACTAATTGTCATACAGGTTTTCTTGAATCCGTAATATGGCGAATTAAGGATCGTAACTCTTTCCTTAATGATTACCTTGTGAGGACGATGTGTAATCAAAAGGGTTATGACTCTATATTTGTAATATCACAATTAAGTTTTATAACTCTTTTCTTTATGATTACCTTTTGCGAGGACGGTGTGTAATCAAAAGGGGTTATGAGTTTAAAATAATCTTTATAAAGTATACAAGATAATAGAATTCAATTGTGGATTGAATCATGCATCTAGGAGCTGAGATCTTAAGTTTAATCACTATATGGTTTCTGATTAAATTTAGATAACTCTTGAGTACACCTAATATCAAGTGGGAGCACTATGTTTTTCCTTAAAATTCATATGTTGTGTAACATATTGAAAACATCATTCCATCAAAGCTAGATAGTAATCCTTAGATTGGAATGAAACTTCACTTTGGAATTTAGGAAATAAAATAAACGACCTTGGAATAAATGTTTAATGAAATAAAAATATGTGGAAATTAAGTCCAACATAATGCAATACATCATTGAAGCAAGTCTTAAATGCTATATTTAACTTGAGATAATTTAATACATGGATGGAAACCTTGTGTTTTTAACAAAGGATTCATTATGTATATCTTTTATTGTGTATGAAATTGGTTGTTACTTTTGCACAAGAGCAAGATGAGCTAACAACAACGGTGTCTAATTGAGAGTTATTTAGATGACTGTTAAAACAAATATTTATGAATTATATAAGGCATAGTGTTGTTTGTGTACACACGATGCTAGAGAATAATCAATCCTAGTTAAAGTAGGATTTCATCTTTTATGATAAATCTACTAACTAGATATGCTCAGCTAAGAGCATTGTTGCATTACACATTAAAGAATAAGAATACTTTACATTTTAAGAAACTGTAAAGATGACTGTCTGAGATAGGTGTAACACCCACAAAAACCAGGATAACGCAGCGGAATGGTAACATTGGGGTGCTACTTCAGGGCACAACACAAGTCACGAAAAACGACCTTAAAATGGACGTTTTAAATAAAGTCATATTCTATTTAATAAAAGATCAGAGTTGCAACAGGTTTCATTTATAATGTATTAGAAAACATTGTCAAAACGTTTGTCAAATAGTACTCAAGTTATTAAGCCTTCAAAAATATATATATCCGCGCGACTCGAATGCTCCCAATGCTCCACTAGCAAAATAGTAACCTGAAAATACATGCTAAAACGTCAACAATAATGTTGGTGAATTCATAGGTTTAAGTAAAAAGCAATATTGAAATAATTTAAGAAATATTTCAGAAGAAAAGTAGCGTTACAACATTTAAAAGTGTTATTTCCGAAATCCATCTGAAATCCAAGTAGTGATTCAGTAAATCAAGAAGTATTTAAAAGTGGACCACAAGATCGAAGTAATGGTGGACTAAGTACATATTCCGAAGTCCAAAACAAGTAATGTAGACAAGAGAAACACATTCATCAAGTCTAAGTATATATTATTGCACTAAGCTCATGACACCGAAGCCTTAACTAGATTTGTGCCCCAATCAGAAAATAGGATGCTTGCCAACACCCTAACATCTCTCAATGTTAAATGCACCCGATCAAACTAGTGACCCAAGTAAGGGTGGGGATTGTTAGTCCCGATAGATCTATCCATAACACCAGCGCTCACTATAATAGCAATTAACGGTTCATGAAAAGTAGGGACTTAAGTGGCAATATAGTGACTACTTAGGCAATAATATTCAGGCAGTAATCTGGATAGCATACACTTTGAAAAACACTTGTGTCCAATAGTAAAACAAGCAATGTAATTCACCCCGTAGATTTTGTAAAACAATTGTAGAAAAAGGGGGCTATGAACTCACAAAGAGTGAATGGTAATCAACAAGTATTCACAATAGAAAATGCGTCACGAAGGAATCCGAAGGCAACCTAAGAATCCAATATAGGTCGTATACGTACTAAACACTTAATTATTTATAGGTCGTATAGCTCATCATACTATCGTTCAGGCTAT
>BQNB010052619.1:0-40408 GCA_026074375.1 Tanacetum coccineum
GTAGTATATTAAATTCTAGAACTTGTTTTTGTGATGCATCCCGAGACCGCATAGTGAGAATTAGGATTTTCTAAATGATAAGAGGCACTAGGATAACCCATGTTATAGACCTGTATTTGTTATTATGGTCACCTCGACCATATAACTATCCCACACCCTTGCTACGCACTCATTTTTAGTGCGAGATACCCCTAGTACACCCCTCAGAGCCTATCCTTTTTCACAGTTCTCGTAATTTTCATGGTTAATCCGGATCATTAATGAAGAACATTGTTTACACACTTAAACCAATTGTTACACCTAAATCGCCTTAGCCTTCCTTGTATGTACTCATTTTTAGTACATTAATGTTTAACCCAAGTTAATTATTTGAGTACATGGTTTCTAAGTCCTTATCCTTGTAAATACAGTTTTGGGACGATTGGGATTCATGGTAGTACTTATTTTGCGGAAGAATAGGGAAGAAAAGTTAAATCATTACCCCCATATTTGTTCAATAGTCTCTGTGTTATGTTGATCAACCTCAATCTGGGTCACTGGTTAGCTTATTCAATGAGTTTGTAAAAACTAAAGTGTAAGGGTACAACTATAAGCCCCAAGTGATGTATTATGTTATTCAAAAAAAAGAGAAAAACAAAAAAGAAAAAGAAAAGAGATTGATGTAGAGTTTTGTATATCTTTTTTCGAGTCTTTGGCTTAACAACCCAATCAGCGTGTACTCTTACTAATTAGCTTTCCACCCCAAATCCACCAAAAAATATACCCATCTGTTTTCGTTATTGTTTAACATACACCCGAACATCACAACCCTTTTAAAAGTCCTCTTTGATACTAATTTCTAGCACTTGCGACTAGCGATGGAGGCTTGATCGTTTACCAAGCCTATGGTAATTTGTATGCTAAGACAGGTAATGAGTGTTATTTTTTGTTTCCTTATATTGTTATAATTCATTATACACCTGAGTAAAAGAGAGAATCCAAACACTTATGTGAGGTGCTAGTATACTATTTTCGTGCTTTTAATTACGAGGTCTAGAAGGTTTTGTCATAAACTATCTTTGAAGAGTAGGTTAAATGCCCCCAATATTGCTTTTGTCTAGGTAGAAAAGCCCATTTGCTTGAGAACAAGCAAATCCCAAGTGTAGGGGTATTTGATGAGGTGTCATTTTATACACTTTTTCGGGGTCATTTAACCCTATAAATCGTGCATTTATGCCCAAATTATGTACTTAATTATTCCTTTTTGTGTTTTTAGTATTTAAGAAGCTTTTGGAGGAAATACACGTGACTTGGGCTCATTTGGAGAAGAAACGGACAAGACTACAAAATCTACACCAAAGTCTCTTGAAGAATTCTATACAATGCCTGGAGACGGCGTCGCCAACCCTTGCGACGACGTTAGAACCACCAAGAGACGACATCAGAATGTAACCGCCTAAAAGAAACCCTAAGAATATTCGGCGAAGCGACGACGTGAGAATACTTGTGACGCCGTTGCCCGTGAACTAGTTTAAATACAAAGTCGATTTTAGTTTTTTAGTGTGTAACTTTTGGGAACCGAACCCTAACTTTAAGAGGACGGTTGCAGCAGGTTTTAGGTTGATTTTAGGGTATCAAAACCCTATTGTATCTGCCTTTAATCCATGGTTTAATCAAGTAAAGTTCATTTATCTTTAATCATTGAATATGTCTTTATGTTGTGTGATTGATTCTTGTTCTTCTTCTTTATTTAACGTGCCAGGCTAGATCCCTTAGTATTTACTTAGGATTGCATGAAACTTAGATTGTAGATCCTTTTTATGTTGCTTCTTGTGTTGGATGTGCGCGTTAGGCTTTAGAAAACTAGCCATAAGACATTAAATTAACATAGACGTCTAGGGAAACGCGAGTGTGTAGAAAGGATACCATCGGTAACCGTCTTCATACTACCTTACCTATAATATGGTTGATCCCTCTTAAGGTATTTTAATTGCATGTGATGTACTCTTAGGGGCCTTGTAATAGTCTTCATACTACCTTACTTGTGCGTTGCCATAACGGAATATCACATAGACGGCGGGTTCGTGTAATTCGTTCATGACTTAGAAAATACTTATACAGATCATCACAAGTGTGACAAAGCAACAGAATTAGGAGAAGCAAACTACGGAGTAATGCATGAATAAGTAAATATGTTCATTTACCATATAAGTTACCATAAAAGTAGTTTAGATTAATATTTAGTTTAATTACTTAAAACCAAACCAACCTCTCAAACATATGATTTTACCTGCTTTCATAAAAATATAAAAACACAAAAAGGATCTTCTCTTAATCTCTAGATCTTTGTTATATTCTGTTCAAGCCTTCCTAACCTATTCCCTTACGATAACAACCCTCTAGTCTTGCCTTACTACACTACAACGGTTAGGTGCTCTATCTAGGGAGTTGTAAAACTAGTGCCTTTACAACAACCGCATCAAAAACTAAGGTGGCTGAGGTGATCTTTGATGGTAATTAGACTTGACCACAAGAGTGGTTCTATACTTACCCATCTCTTTTTCATATAGATGTGACTTTTCTTTAAGAACATGCTAAAGATATGATGGTTTGGAGAAATTGTGGAGGTATAGAAAAGACTTTCTCTGTTAATTAAGTTTAGAGGGTGTTTGGCAATAACTTTGCTCCAAACATTGTTTGACATAAGCTAGTGTGGTTTGCACATAATCACCCTAGTCATGCTTTTTTGATGTGTTTAGATATGCAGGAAAGATTACTCACTTAGGATAGGATTATGTCTTGGAATCCTAATGCTGATCTGTAATGCTTACTGTGTAAGGCATGCCCAGACTCTCATAATCACCTATTCTTTGGATGTTCATATTCTGAAAAAATATTGGGATAGAGTGAAAAGCAAATTGAGAAATGTGACATTGTCTAACAATTGGAGAGACATTATTGATGAGTTGGTGAAACAAAACAATAATAACTCCATTAGAAGCATTTTGAGGAGAATTTTGGTGGCTACAACTGTTTATTTTATATGGAATGAAAGAATTAAGAGGTTGTTTGATGATGATCAAAGAAGTTCTGAAGTGGTGATTGAATTAATTATTAAGCATACCAAGTTGAAGCTTATGAGTTTGAAAGTTACAGAGTCTATCCAAGTGAGAAAAGTGGCAAGAGAATGGGACATTGTTATGAAGGGGAAGGTGAAATAGAGATGGTTAGGCCATGGATTGTGAATGATTTCTATCATGGATGATATCTGCTTGATTTATTATTTGAGATAGGAGGTCTGCAGGGTGGATTAAGTGGATGCCTTCATGCGGGAAATGTAACTCTAATGTCCATAGTAACAAGTTATGTGCTTAGATGAAGCCTCTCTTGGATGTCGGTTTATGGTATTGACTAGGTGGGGAGTTACAGTCAATTCTATAGGCTACCTTCAAGTAGAAAATGTAGTCTAAGTTCTTGAACTTAACAGATATGAGGCCTCTTAATGTTGAGTTGTATGTCATTCTTCAATGGATTGGTTGACAGTGTAGATAACTAGACATTGTTAAAGGAAATGTAGTATCTGCGTGTGCTAATGTGAAGAATGTAAGTTCTGTTTGTTTTGTAAGCTTGGCAGCTTAGGTGTTTGATAGGTTCAGTTGTTTAATTTGCTTGAAACTTGGGCATGTCTAATGATTTATAGTATTGTTCATGTAACAAATATTAGGTTTGTTGATTAATGTATCCTTCACATTTGCAAAAAAAAAGAATTTCAAACATGATTTGATAAAATAAAGAAGGGTTATAATACAAAGATGTTATTAAAGTTTACCTAAAAGTTCGCCTAAGTTACTATAGTTTCATTCTGTTCACTTAGGTTACTAAACTTTAAAGACGCATACCTCACTATAATTTCAGTGTTAATTAGAGTAACCTGAACACATATTTTTTATAAGTTAAGTAACATAAATGTCTCATTTTTACAAGTTAAGTGATGTTTACGTATATTTTTATAGGTTCAGTAACCTCAAAAGTCATGTTTAATACCTTTAGTAACATAAGTGAACAAAATGAAACTATAGTAACTTAGGCGAACTTTTGTATAAACGTTAGTAACTTCTTTGTATAATAACCCAAATAAAGAAGGTAAGCATAAAGTATAATTATCCAATTGAAATGAAGTCTACAAATATATGTCCCATGGAAACAGTATATGTTGGACAATTATGACAACAAACCCGAAGTTCGATCGCGGAACGCTAGATCGCGAGTTCTATCGAGCACAAGTAGAAAACACGAGAGACTACAAAGAACCGATAAAAATATGCACACGATATACTTTCGTACCAAACCTTTATTAAAACCCAATAAAGTTATTACAACGAGGAAGAAGAATGAATAACTAGCATCTCCCCTCATCCATATTTATAGAGATGAGGAGATAGAAACCTATCCTAAGTAGAATAGGAAACATCCTTGCCTTGCAAGGCAAGCTAAAAAATTCCTAGTTCTATTCTAAACTTAATCTATATTACAACGTACACTTAAGTCCTTGAACTATGTTTAAGTTTACTTCTAATTTTCCTACAATTTCCACCTTAGGAGTAATACTTATACATAACCGATACTCGACATCTTTTCCTTGTGCTAGAACCTCAAACAGGGGACCACCTTATCGACTAGGCATTATACTTCAGTAATTTACCCTATGCACCCTCTTGTCCAGGTACTCCGGTTAACGTAATATTTGCCCCCACCATTATACCAAGGTGTACCTTTTCATGCTCTTTTACCAAGCAGTCCGTGTTTGTCTTTCCTTCAAGTTGCTTGTCCTTCAACCATCTTTGAGCCACTACAGCATCATCGTTACTAACTTGAAAAACCTTAACTTTACGATCCCTTTGAGCTCCCTGTAGTTCAACCTCAAACCAAACATGTTTTTCATACTGTACTCCATGGACTCCTGTTTCAACACCAGGACCAAGTTGTTTGAACCCAACTCGGTTATGACCAAGTTGTTTTAACCCAACTTGTTTTGAACCTCCATGCTTTTGTGCACCAAAAGTCATCACTTTTGCTTCCAAAGTATACAGACAGTTCTTTTTCTTGATCCCAATCATCATAACCCGACAACCTTTGATCACCTTGATTCTACCCATCCGCATCTTCACAATATAACCCTCTTTTTGAAGAGTACCTAATGAAATCAAACTTCTTCTTAACCCTAGAACATACCTGACATCTTATAGTATAAATCTTGATCCATCATGCAACTGTATCTTTACTTTCCTTGTTCATTTGATAGTGCATGTCCTGTTATCACCTAACTGAACTAAACCACCATCAACACCCTTAAAGTCATACAAGAAATCCATCCTATGTGTCATATGATAAGACCTACCTGAATCCATTACCAATTTAGTCATCTCATCATTCCCGACTACCACCAGGGCTTCTCCAAAGTAGATGTTACCCTCGTCATCAGAAGAATCAGAATTCTGATCACGCTTACCCTTTTTGACGAACCCAATTAATTTTTCATTGGACAGTCTCTCTTCAGATGACCCTCTGAATGACATATGAAGCACTTAAGTTTACTAGTTCCACCCTTTGACTTAAACCGCGAACTTCCACCAGTGTGAGCTTTACCTAAATGATCTGAACTTCCTTTTACGTATAACCCATCACCAGTTTCTTGCTTTGTGCCTTCAGTTCTTTTCTTCAACTCCCTTGAATTCAAAGTCTCCAGAACATCCTCCATTGTCAAGGATTCCCTACCATACAACAATGTCTCCACAAAGTTTTCATAAGACGATGGCAACGACGTAAGTAACGTAAGTGCCTTATCCTCATCCTAAATCTCGATATCAATATTCGCGAAACCAAGTATCAACTTATTAAGCTCATCTTCATGATCACTCAGTTTCGTACATAGATTCATATAGTACGTTTACAGCTTCTTCTTCAGATACAGTCTGTTTGCTAAGGACTTAGTCATATACATACTAGTCAACTTCGTACAAATTCTTGCAGCAGTTGTTTCCTTGGTAACTTCTCGTAAAACACGGTCTCCTAAGCATAGAATCAAGGTATTGTATGCATTCTTATCAAAGCAGCCTTTTCACATGCTTCCATGTCTACGGGTAATGTCTCTAATGCAGCATCACATCTCTGCTGTACCATTAGAGCACGCATCTTAATTTGCCATAACCCGAAGTCATTTTTCCCATCGAATTTTTCGATGTCAAACCTAGTTATAGAACTATCCATTCTTCTTTAACCTTGCTAAAAACCTTGTCAATTTGTTTCTTAACCAAATTTACCGATAAGTCTCATAATACATGTGCAATATGCCTTTTGTTGCTAAAAACCTTTCTTGCAAATCGAATTTAATAGAGAACCCTAAACCCTCGATCTCGAACAAACAACCCGATCGTTAATTTGAAACCCAAACAAACCACGATCGAAACTTAAACCGCAAGAAAAAATACCGCAACAACAAATAACCTTCGTGCTTATCGTCTTTTACAAATAAAAAACTATAATTGAAGTTATTTAAATAATCAAAGAAAACCTTAACGATTCAAACATTCTTATGCATGCATGTAGACTACACATGCATGATATAACTTACTTTGTCGTTTTCAAAGTCTAAAAAAGAAAACGTAAATTTTTTTTCTCTCGTCGTCGATCGCTGCTACTCTAAAAGCCGATTCGAAACCCGAAACCGAACCTCGATACCTCGAACGACTTGAAACCTTGATCTAGCACTCGATCTTCAGAGACAACGACTAACCTATGGCTGTTGATACCACTTGTTGGACAATTACGACAACAAACCCGAAGTTTGATCGCGGAACGCTAGATCGTGAGTTGTATCGAGCACAAGTAGCAAACACGAGAGACTACAAAGAACCAACAAAAATATACGCACGATATACCCTCATACCAAACATTTATTAAAAACCTAATAAAACTATTACAACGAGGAAAAATAATGAATAACTAAAGATGAGGGGTAGAAACCTATCATAAGTAGAATAACATCCTTGCCTTACAAGGCAAGCTAAACAATTTATAGTTCTAGTATAATCCTAATCTATATTACAACGTACACTTAAGTCCTTAAACTATGTTTATGTTTACTTCTAATTTTCTTACAGTAGACCAATATAAGTAGTCACTAAATGTATACTTAGTGGCTGAGTTTAGTATTGGTCACTAATTTCACAACATTCACTAATTTCACAACATTATCAAAGTTATGTATTTAATATAAATACATATACTATCTCATATGTAAGACATTCAATCAATAAAAACTTCTAATATTTTACATGGTATCAAAGCTTTAGGTTCAACCCACCACAACATAGTTATCCTCCAGTCATCGGCTACTCGCCAATGATTCGGAGGGATCCCGATCTATTTATTTTCTTTCATTTTATATTTTCATTTTAGTAGTCTTTTTATCCAATCCAAATCAAAAACCCTAGAACACAAAAACTCTAGTCGTCATAACACATCTCATATTATGTTGATTTAGCCATCAATTAACAAAAAAATTTCTCATCGTTATTCTTTGTTTTACCTTCGGAAATCATTGTCGTTTTTCGCAAATAGTTGCTCGCAAAACTGCCGCTCCTACCTAAAGGCAAAACAAGCCATGAGGTAAAAAAAGTCACGCAAATGAGGAAGCCGTAAGCAATAAAGAGCTATGCCGCTAAATACATTTATGCTTTCGGTCCAACAAACAACAAAGAAGATGATAGAAGAAAAGAAGAAATGGCTTTCAACATATGTTCCGGTTTGTCCGTTTGAAAGCCTCCCATTCAAACCGCAGAGGAGTGTTAGATAGGTTAGTCGGCCCAAACCTAATAGTGGGTTTGAGTCCATTAGGTTTAGGGTTTGGATTAGGTTGCTTATTATCAAAGCTATGTATTTAGATATGCTATCTCATATGTAAGGCATTCAATCAATAAAACACTTTTAATATTTTACAGATTTGAGAAGGACGTTTTTTGAAACGGGCTATTTTGGATGGTTAATTTGTTACGACTGTATTGGGCATGGGTCGTCGTTTAACGACGATCAAAAATTTTCATGCACTTCAATTATATGCATACATAATATGAGAATTGAGTTTAATGAATTCACACACTATTGATATACATGCATTTTGTGTTTATGTTTAAGGGTCGCTTTTTTGTGATTACGATACGGAGCCGGCGAAATCCACGAGAGGACCTGCCTCCAAATGAGACTTGTGACCAAATGGCTAATTATCTACTTAAGAATATAACCAAAGATTGAGTTGATACACATCTTCAAAAAACTCATAAACCCACTAAAGAGATTTTATGAATAATAGGTAAAGGGTTCGAGTCTCGACTCATGTCTACTTTAGTTGGTACGTCATTAGACCAGGAGAGTTGCCATAATCATTCCTTATAAGATGTATAATGACTGATGCTAAAAAGACACTTAAAATCATGGTGTTTTCGTCAATTCACACATGTGGATCTACTTAAGAATTGATAAATCTTAGGCAAGTTCTAAATCGACAGTATTGATGAACATCTTCTAATAAAGATGACTTTCAAACTCCACAAATTAACAATCTAAATTCATTCTTCCCTTTTGTTTGAATCCTGTTATAACCCCTGAAATTGGGATTAATCATTGATTGATTAATCTCACATCGAGCGTGTTAGGCGGGTTTCTCATCTTGGGTTTTTGTAATTTAGATTTGTTATTCTCCTCTTTAAATCAATTAGACTCCGTTTCCGTTTCCGTTTAATCTCACTGTCATTGAAACCCCGATCTGTTTTTCTTTTCAATCTCTTTTTTATCTTGATCTCCCTTCAATTCAAAGATTCTAATGGGGAGTCGTAGATCCAAAGAGGACGACGTTAATCGTATTTCTATCTCCATTTATGTTACAAATTTTCTAGAAATTTTTTCTGCAAAAGAGCTATTTCAATCATGTAAACAATACGGACATGTTGTTGATTCTTTTATCCCTCGGAAAAGGACGAAAGAAGGTACACGTTTTGGTTTTGTTCGTTTTATCAACGTGTTTAATGTTGATCGCTTGGTGAACAATTTATGCACAATTTGGGTGGGTCAATTCAAGCTTCACGCTAATAAGGCAAGATTTCAAAGAGCTACTTTGAACAAGGGTCAAGGGGCAGATCATAAGAAGGTTGCTAATTCGCCTCGTCCTAATAGTGGGGATTCTGGGAGTTCTAATTCATATGTTAATGCGGTAAAAAATCATAAGTCGGTTGATCATGACTCCCCTGCCATTGTTCTTGACGAAGATTGTGCGCTCTCCAAAGACTTATCTTCATCCTTAATGGGTAGGATTAAAGAATTTGCGTCCCTTACCAATCTCAAGAACGCTCTTATGAACGAAGGTTTCGTGGACTTGAATGTAAGTTACTTAGGGGAATTGTGGGTTCTCTTAGAATTTTCCTCTGTGAAATCGAAAGAGGCATTCCGCGATAATGTGGGAGTTAGCTCTTGGTTCTCGGAAATTCGCCAAGCTTCTTTCGATATCAATCCTGATGGTCGCATTGTGTGGGTAGAAATTGAAGGTGTTCCATTGAAACTATGGACTTTGAACACTTTCAAAAGAATTGTCACCAGGTGGGGGAACTTAATCGACACTAATGACTCTGATGGGAATTGTTTCCACTCGAAACGATTATGTTTGTTCACTAAGTCCATCTCAAATATTTATGAAAACTTCAAGATCATTTTCCGTGGAAAAGTGTATTGGATTCGTGCTAAGGAGGTCCCTGGTTGGACCCCTGACCTGGTGGAGGACTCGGATGAGGAGGAATTATCTGATGACGATTCATTAGAAGAAGGAATGAAGAACCTTGAATCTGAGAATGATTGTAGCAACTCGTTCGAAGTTCCAGATACGGTTTTTGAAAATGAAGGTGGTTCAAAAAAGGACTCATCTGTGGATCCTTTTGGGCTATACCCTTTGCTTAACAAAAAGACAAAGGATCAAAAACATAAGGAGAGTGGTACAAATTCTAGTCCCAAATTCCCACCGGGTTTTACACCTAATAACGACAATGATGATACAGGGGATAAGAAGTCTGTTAATGACTTTGAAGAGGAGAAGCTCAACGAAGACGATGGAGATTCTAACAATTCCAACCTCAAAGAAAATGTAGATGAATCCGCAAGTTTCGGTCGTTTTAAGAAATCAGTGGCACCGAGTTCAGGGGGCTCATTTATGTGTCTTATGGAGGAAGTGGTGAAAGTTGGCCAAACAATGGGCTATAACATGGATGGGGTGATTAACAATCTGTCCGATATCATTGAATCTCAAGGAGCGTCGATTGTAGATCGATGAATTTTTTGTCCCTTAATATACAAGGCCTCGCTCAAAAGGCCAAAAAAGATTGGGCAAAGGAGTTATGTGTGAAGAATAAGGTGAATTTTCTAGCGATTCAAGAAACAAAGATGGAGGAGATTGATCTTTTCAGTGTTCGTCGGTGTTGGGGTAATTCGACTTTTGAGCATCTTCATAGTAATTCGGTAGGCAATTCAGGTGGAATCTTGTGTGTTTGGAATCCCAACATTTTTTGTAAAAAAAGCTTCACTATTTCGGATTTTTTTATCATTATTAGGGGTGTTTGGTTATTGAACGGTATTGACCTCATGATTATTGCGGTCTATGCTCCTCATGATCCGCGTGATAAACGTATGCTTTGGGACTACTTGGCGCATGTTATTAATCAGTGGCAAGGAGAGGTTGTGATTATGGGGGACTTCAATGAGGTTCGCGTCAAATCAGACAGGTTTGGTACTAATTTTAATGTTCTTGGGGCGAATATTTTTAATTCTTTTATTAATTCCACGGGTCTTGAAGAAGTTCATCTTGGAGGGGCAGTTTGCATCACTTTGGCTGTTATTAAGCTTGCGACCAAAATGAGCAAGTTGGATAGATTTTTTGAATCTAACAATTGCTATATATTTTCATCACATTGCGGATCACTCTGGACAGATTCTTATCCGATCACAGACGATTTTCTTGAGATGTGGCCCTTGTTCTGGTCGGTTCCCTTTCGATTCTTTCACCATGGATTCATCTCGACGGGCTTTAATGATTTCGTCACTTCAACTTGGAATTCTGCCCCTTCTGTTGACTCTTATTTATGGAATGGGTTACATGGCGGGTAATTGATATTCCTTAATGTTCCATCTAGATTTGGATTAAAAGATAACAAAAGTGAAATGTTTTACTATTGCAAAATCTTATGAAGGAGTTGAACCAGTTAGATGCGGTTATTGACAAAGGTACAGGTTAATGAGGTAGAAGCGGAAAAAGATGGAGGAGTGGCATGCTCTTCGCTACATTGATCATATTCAATTCCATGGATTTGGCTCAACAATCGCTAGATCAAATGGTTAATCGAAGGCGATGAAAACTTAAATTTTTTCCACGGAATTTTGAATAAAAAACGTAATCAAATTAACATCAGGGGTATTACGATTGATGGCGTTTGGAAGGAGCAGCCTAATGATGTCAAACAAGAATTTCTTTCTCATTTTCAGGATAGATTCGCTAAACCTTCGGAGAGGCGTGCTAATATTGATATGAGATTTTCGAAAAAACTATTTGCCGAAGATCAAAAGTCAGACATCGACCTCGAGCGAGAAGTTTCTAAAAAGGAGATTAATCGGCTGTTTGGGGCATGTGGCAAGTCACCTCCCGAGGCCTGTCGGGTTTTCTTTTTTTTTTTTTTGGGCTTTTTTTAGTCATTTTGGTCCCTGTTATGAAGTTCGATGTTTATATGCTGTAATTCATTTCTTCATTCATGGAGGGGTAAAAAATTTCTCTGTTGTAATCATCATTTATAGCTTTGATCCCAAAAGTCCCAGACGTAACCCTTAGGTCAAGGACTTTTGGACCTTTTTGCCTAATTGGAAGTATCTACAAGATCATTGCAGATTTTGTCTAACGGCTTGTTAATGTTTTGGGGGATATTGTTTAATGTAGTTGCAATCTGCGTTATTGCCGAAAGACAATGTTAGAAGGCCCGTTTTATTCTTAATGAGATTTCCTCAGTGGTGTACCAAAAAGAAGAATGAAAACTCTAATTTTTTTAAGCGTCGATTTTGAAAGCGCCTTCATTTGAATTAGATAGGGATTTTTTAGTATGATGTTCTTAAGAGTTCGCGTTTTAGGTGTAAATGGGTAACTGGTATTCAAGTGCGCTAACTCCTTCTTAAGGTTCTATTCTTGTCAATGGATTGTCCTACGAATGAGTTCCAATTTATAAAGGTTGAAACAAGGGCGGATCCTTATCTCCTTCCTCATTTATCTCGTGATGGCGAGCCTTAATTTATCTTTTCAAAGGAACGTAAACGCGGGGTGTTTAAAGTATTGTGTTAGATCAATCTTTATGTCTTTCGCATATGTTCTATGCGGATGATGTTATTTTCTTAGGGGAGTGGAGTGACGGTAATATCTCCACTTTGATTTCACGTTTTGAAATGCTTTTTTCATGCTTCGGGCCTTAAGATTAACGTTGAACAAAAGATTTAAGAATAATGGGGATTTAATGTGGAAAGTGCTCAGGTCATACCCAAGCGGCTGCAAAGTTTAGGATGTCTCGTTTAAGTGTCATTTTACTATCTTTGGGACTAGATTGGGTGGTTCTAGGACACGTGTTCAAGCATGCAAGAGATGTTGAAAAATGAAGTTCGGCTTTCAAATGGAAATCCAAAACTTTATAATTGGTGGTAGTTTAATTTGTTGATAATCGGTTTTAGATCTATTCGGTTTTCACAAGTCTATTTTCAAAGTTCCTTCAGGTGCTTCATATCTTGGAGGTCTCATTAGAAGGTCATTTCTTTATTGGCATGATTCGCGGGTAGTAAAAGGTATTGGGATTAAATGGAACATGTTTTGACATACAGAAAACGAGGGGGCTAGGCGTGTGTCTTGCTTATTTCATTAAATGAGGCGTTGATGATGAAGTGGGTTGATGTTTCTTCACAAAAAGACTCTCTTGGACTAAGTTATTGTGGCTATTCACGGTTTCTAGTTTGATGGGGTGGTAAAATTCATTCGGTAATGGACTTCTATGGCAAATCATGTTGTGTTTCGATTTGAGTGAAGTTCGATCTATCAAAGAAAAGGTATGTACGTTTTTGGATTATCTAACTCATAAGATGGGAATACGGGGAGTCCACCAAATTCTGGTTGGATCATTGGCATAATAGGCGCATTTTTAAAAGACATTTTTTTTCCCAGATTATCGGCTGAACCTTACAAGGATGTACTGTTAGTTCCAAGATACGACATCGAGTTTCGTCTGCTCCTTCCGCGAAAATTCCTGATGGGGCTATTCGAGAAAATCAATTCGACTGCTTGGTAGAATTGGTTCGTTTGTCACTATCGTCATACCTGTCGGCTGACGATGGAATTGGAATCTGGGAGAGTCGTACTATTTTCGGTGGCCTCTGCTCGTTCGACGTATCGAAGAGATATGCTTCCATATTGGAGAAGAAACTAGAATGGGTAAAAGTGTTTTTTGGTCCCGATAAAAATCAGCGTTCCTGCCTTGGAAAATCAGACTGATGCTTTACCTACGGTTCAACATTTCTCGTAAGAGGTATTGACATTAGGATATGTCGTGTCCCATTTGTGATAATGCCTATTGAACCGACGACCATTTGTTCTTTAGGTGTGGATTGGGTTCGGGACTTGATAATAAGGTTTTAAGTTGGTGAATTTGGATCACGCAAACATGAACTAGTTGCAAGAATGGAAGTCTTGGGATTGTTTTAATTCGTATGGATCCAAACTCAAAAGTGTTCGAAGGAGTTTGGTACTCCATTTGCGTCGGTACGTTTGGATCATATCGAATCAGCTCCTATTTGACGTGAGAGAAACTTTCGAGTCGATGCTTTTATTGATAATGTCAATTGCTAGTTTTTTTATTGGTGTATGTATAGATCTAATAGCTCGTTCGGATGGAACGAATGGCTCAAAAACCCCTATATTATTATTTTGTAATCTAGCTCCTTGCTAGTTTTTGTTTCTAATAAAATCGCCATTCCAAAAAAAAAAAAAAATTCTAAAAGAAAAAACGTGTATCCGACATTAAAACATCACAATCTTCTCTTTTTCACTTTTAAACCATTTTATTTTACCACCACCAACTTATTAAGACTCAAAAAAAGTCCTTAAACACATATATAAACGTTTTCTATTTTTTTATGCTTTTTATCTATACTTTTAACCAAGATATTTAGGTCAAAACACAAGGGATGACTCAGTGGTCTTTTAAAACAAAAGTTAAGTGTTCAAATCTAATATGAAAAAAATTAATGTCGAGTCAGAAACAGGTTAAAAGAAAAAAATACTTAGAACACATAGTTAACTACATTTGTCGAGGAATGAAAATCGTAACTTAATAGTCAAAATCAGGGGTGGAATTCAGGGGCGGATATCGGGGGTTCATGGAACCCCAATGAATGTTTGTTGCATAGTGTAAATTTTCGTTAAAAATCTCCAGTTTTCAGAAATAAACCTGGTCTTGAAATTACGAGTCACATTAACACATGTCTTGTTTAGTTAGTCCATTAATATTTCAAAAAAAAAATTGTACCTTTAAGTATATTTTTATATCCCTTACACTCGTAAAATGAATATGTACATTCGGTGGCTTAGTGTCTCGGATCCGTCTGGGTGGAAATGAGTCGGCTCGAGCTCGGTTCGTGTGTAATTGTAAAGCTTAGAGTTTGTTTTGAGCTCCTTATTTTTAGCTCGAGCTCGACTTGCAAGAAATTTCACAAGTCCGATCTCGGCTTTCGCTCGACTTACTTTTACGATGAGTCTAAATGAAATAAAGCTCGATTGAGGCTCGGCAAGTTAAGCACACTAATCTCAATTTCATCTATTTATCTTTAACTTGTTTATATATATACTTCAAAGTAAATTTTTACTAAAAAGACTTGCGAACATAATCAACGTACAAAGCTCGGGTTGAGACTCGTTTATTACACGAGCTTCAAACTATGCGTTGCTGCAAACTTTTTACGAGCCGATCCCATGTAGCTCACAAGCTGCTCGACTTCTTTACACCCGCAAGTGAAAGCGTAAATGTGAAGTGTATTATGTCAAATCAGGAATCGTTTTCGTAACTTTTTTGGTATTTGTAGTTAGAGACACGCATCGATGCAAGTCTATGATCACGTAAGGAATGAAAGGGAAATAAACGTTACCTGAAAGTCATTTTTTCACACTTTAATTTAAATGTGAAAATGACTTTGAAACCTGATGGAAATTTTATTAAGGTTTTGTGAAACTAACATATATCAAGGAGTAATATAATATGTAAAGATGACCAAAATGTTCTTTTGGTTTTTGACATATTTATTTACTTGTCTAAAACGGATAAACGGATGTGGTTGTTCAGGTTATCCGAGAAGGCGTGTTTTTTTTACTCAAACGGGAAGCGGATTTTTGACTCAAATATATATTCATTATTTAGCTCGTGTACCCGTGTCCCGTGATTGTTTCCGGCCTTTACCCAAGCATCCCAAATGTGTATTTAGTGAGATTTGAAACAGATTTACACATACGCGTTTGACAAATTCGAGCGCTAACTACCTACCTACAAATTGAAACCTGAAATGTGAGGAGTGAATATGATGTTGCATGTAAATGGCGAAAAGTAGGTACCGAAAATGATGTGCACGCAAATTCTAAGTACCTACCTACAATTATTTCTCAGAACTTTTTGAGAAGGAACGAGTCGCCAAGTCAATAAGCTCAACATGATATGCCTGCGCGGGGTTATCAACTAGTGCATACACACAGTGGCGGAACCAGGAAGTTAGAGGATGGGGGGCAATTTTTTTTTTTTTGACAAAAGTCGTTGTGCACACTAAGATGAAGACATAGATGCAAGGGTTTTACGTTGTTTGTCTTCAATATGGGGGCAATTTGATCTTGTGATGGGGTGCACTTTAATAAAATGGTCTATAAAAAACAAAATTTACACTAAAAACCGATTTTATTTGTCGAATCATGGGGGGCGCCGCCTCCCGCACTCAACATATACATCCGCGTCCCTGCCTACACGTACTTTCAACTAGACTCGTAACTGTACAGATTTTAAGGCAGAGTAACAATTCTATGCAAAATGTAAAACGATCGAATGCTGAAAATCAATTTAATCTAGAAGTTCCTTAAAAGAAGATAGACTCGGGGAGTTTAAACTTTACAAAACTTCTACGCATACGCTGCACCACCATCACAAGCAGATTTCCAGATATTCGGTCTAGAGGAAGAAGAGTCTTTTGATTGAGAAATTGGGTCAATAGCGTCGGGAAGATTCAACACAATCTCAGCATACGCTGCACCACCACCATCACAAGTGTAGAACATCGGTATGAGACGTTAAAAACACAGGGTGATACAAAAATGAAAACTGGATTAAATTCGTAATTTCTAACAAACCACAAAGACCATTTATGTAATTAACTCTAGAATTTATGCTTGTATTAAATTTTTCGTTCAAAAAACTATATATAACTTGTAGATTACGTTTTCCGTTGCTACTTCAAATATCAACTGTCAAGATTAAAAATTGACTAATTAGTGGTTAACACAAATCGAAATGATTGATTTACGCTTTGATGATAACGAGTGAATATATACGTAACGTTATGCTAAATGTTTTGAGTCAGAATTTTAGTATGTTAAATCTTACAAGTATCATCTTAGTCTTACAAGTATCATCTTAATATCATGTTACCATCACGTTTTGTTATTTGTGCTAGTTGATTTACTTAGAATAAGATGTTACACTAATAGCTTCATTTTTTATAGAAAAAACGGTATACGAATTTTATGCATTTAAGTTACCCATTTAACGTGTTCTCTTTTGCACTAATAGCTCTAATTTTTTGTTAATCAACTTAAATAGTCATCTAATTGTATAAATGTAGAAATTTTTGGATGTTTGAAAATTTTTTATAAGTCCCACATCGGTGGAGGTTGTAGAAAAAAAATGGCTATATATCTATGAACATATGTGTACGATTTGTTTGAGATCAAATGTGTTCGGGTGCCTCTTGAAATAAAATGAATTGGATTTTTTCGTTTTTATATTAATATGTTGTTTCCGTGGTTATATATGACACACTTATTACAATTATTATTTAACCATCTGGGCTAGCTCAGATGGTCAAAAAGATATCTTTAGGGAGGTTGTTATCACATGTGGGAGATTCATGGGCGGCTCAACCCATTCGGAGACCTAAAGCGAAGCTCTACAACAGGGCCTTTTTATTAAAGTTGTTTGCTGAAAAATCAATTATATAAAATTTACATTTCCAAGTTTTTATGTGAAATATTTGGTTAGTTTCTTGAAATCAATATAGTATAATATCTCATTTTCAATTGATAAATGAGCCAGTATATCTAATATTTTGATGACATTTGCGATCGTTGATAACTTTTAATTAACTTTAGTTTTAAAATACTTCTTTCTGCTGAAGAAGCTGTTACCGATTATATTGTGAGCTGAAAAATGTTACATTGAAAGAGTTTATATTTATAATTTGATTAAGTATAATAACCGATTTAGTATCTTTCACATGTATAATTTCTCTCTAAGCTTTTCCTTTAAAAAATAAATCTATATTGTTAATACCCAAACAATTGTTATAATATGGCCTAAAAACTTTTAAAGTTCAAACAACTATTTTTTAGCTTGTTATTATCTAAGGATCGAAATTTTTTAATGCTAAACAGTAAACTAAAGATATATTCATAGCATCTAAATCGGTTCAATTTACTTTCTAGTGATGAAATAGCTTGATATGCAATGTATTAGAAATAATCGGTTCTAAAAGTCTATTTCCCTGTTTTTATTGTATCATTGTCAACATCATAATAATATTTTATATTTCTACAAATAGCTTGTTTTCTTTTCAATATTTTGTTTCACTTTCTTTTTTCTGCAGCAATTTCTTGAGCGGAAACTAAAGCATCCTTAAAAGTTACTTTTGATTGAACAATGATACATGAGTAGATATGAGAAATCTACAGAGTGAAAGTATGTTTGTAGGTGTTAAAAAAATGAGCGTGAATTCATCAATGTAAATGGTTAAATGGATATTGTCACATGGCTTAATTTAACATTTGTTTATTTTTAATGCAAAAATGGGTATTTTATATACTTAATATATTTGATCTTAGATTTCTACAACTTGTAGGCTTAAAAACTGAAAAGTAGAAACATATAAAAGCCCAAAACTTTAATTATTTAACATTTATCGGGTAATTGGGGCCTTGAATAATCGGGTCTTTAAAGATGACGGAAAAAAAACATGTGACTGACTTTATATGTATACAAGGCCTTAAAAAATTGGAGGCCTAAAGCCGCTTTACTTGCTTTACCCTTGAGTCACCACTAGGGAGGTCTTGAATTCAAGCCTCCCCGTGAGGGTTTTCCTTCAGGAGCTAACAAGGAGTTGAGTTTATCCCTTAAAAAGAAGGTTCGAGTCTTACATACTGCCCAATTAAATATCACCGTGAGCTCGAATCACTAACTTACCTTTTAAAAAATTACAATTATTATTTAGCGGACAAAAACTATTAGTGGGTCAACTCGGCCAATTACCCACCTTGTCCATCTTGCCACCTCATAAAATTGCAAGTGCATGCACGTATCTAAATAATCTCTTTGGTCAAGCTGGGACAAAGTAAGGTCATCATCGAAATGTTGCTACCTACTACGTTTTAAATGTTGCCCATTACCCAACCTATCTACCTATCTTAATATAAAAGGGAGAGAAAAGGTAAGGGTGTGTTTAATTGGGGAAAAATATCTTTTTTTTTAAAAAAAATTATTTGAGAATGAAAAAACTAAATACTTGTTTAGTCACATTTTTTTCCAATATTTTTTAGAAAAAAGAAATTCTCATTTTTCTAATTTTAAATTGAAAAACAGAAGATCACATTTTACTATTCTCTATTTCTAAAAGGAAAAATACAACTCCTATCTAAACAGGTTTTTAAAATTCTCAACTCTTCTCTAGAGAAGAAAAACTATTCCCTTCTTTAAGAATTTACAAACAGAAAAACATAAAAGAAAATTCTACAACTAAACACCGCCTAACCTTCTGGCAATAGCTTCACTTTTTGGTTAATGAACTCAAATAGTTATCCAATTTTAACAAGAACATATAGATGTAGGGATTTTTGAAAGTTTTAAAAGTTTTTAAAAGTCCCACATCGGTGAAGGTTGTAAAAAGAATAGTCATATATTCATGAACATATGTGTTAGATTTGTTTAAGATCAAATGTGTTTTGATGCCTATTCTTGTGTTCTTCAAGTTCATGCAGCTTCAAGTTCATGTCTGAACTTGTAGAAAATTGGATTAAGCATTAAAATACATTTAATCTTAGTTTTTTAAATAAACAGTCGTGAGTTGATTACTAATTTCAAGTTTTTATATATTATATATACTATCATACTATATCTATATATATCTAATATTATATATTATTTACATATATCTATATTATACTATATATATAAATATATTATGTATAACTGTAAAATATTTATTTACAATGATCGTTTAATATTCAAATAGCTATTCATAGATTAAGTAATACCTAGATTGAATGTGTATAAATTGCCAGTCCACGTATAAATGTATGTTAATTGCCCCTATGTTATATTTGTCTAAGACAAGGCATGCATAATAATTACTCTCTTTCGTCTCAAATTAATAGTCCACGTTTCTTTTTCAGGATGTATCAATTTAATTGTCCACTACTGAAAATATATAGGGAAGTTTGATCAAGTTTACTATATTGCCCTTGTTTGAAATTATTATTACAAACTTTAAAGAATATTTTAAGTAATTAGTTAAGGGTAAAATTGTCATTCTGCTAAAAAGTAAAAAAGAGAAAGCTGTAATAAATGCATTTTTTATTAAACTATGTGTTTTTTGTCGAGAGACAATAATTTTAAGAAGGATAGAGTAGTACAATAAAAAAATTTGTTCTGAAAAAATATATATATGTAGTTTTAGCCTTTTTAATAAAAAAAAGGATTGCATATATGCATTTAAGTTACCCATTTAACGTGTTCTCTTTGGCAATAATAACTTTAATTTTTTGTTAATGAACTCAAATAGCCGTCTAGTTTTAAAAAGAACATATAAATGTAAATATTTTTGGAAATTTAAAAAGTTTTTAAAAATCCCACATTGGTGGAGGTTGTAAACAAAAATGGTCATATATCGATGAACATATGTGTCAAATTTGTTTAGATTAAATGTGTTTTGGTACCCTTTGTTATCCTTATTCTAAACCATGGTCACTTCACAAACAGACCACATATGGATTGAACTTAGTGAAAGAATTAAAGGAGGAAGAATATGAAGAAAAGTAGAGAGAAGAAAAGAGAGGTTGGATTGAATAAAATGTAAGAGCATACACAAATGAACAACCAACCCTTCTCCATGTGTAGAGAAGGGGTATATATACCCTAGGCTTTAAGCCGTGGGTTTTACCTAAGGTGGGATGGGCTCGGGTTTGTTTTTGGGCTTTAGCCCGACACTTATACAATATTATATTAACTATCGAGCCCATTTTCCCTTTTCTAGCCTATTACAACATATAATAAGTAAAGACCGAGCTTCCATGATTAGTAGCCGAGCTTCCTTGTTCGACTCAATATTTTGAGGCTAACAATCTCCCCCAAAGCGAGGTTTTTTGCAGATTCTGAGCTTCCATGTTCACAGACATATTTGAGGCTAACAATCTCCCCTGATGTGTGGTCTTCGAATTCCTGAGGTGAGATCTTGAATCTTGCTTCCTTAGACTTGTTGAGATTGCTTTGTCGTTGAGTTCTTGAATCTTTGGTCTTTATCATGTTGTAGGCTTGGTCCTTCATGCTTTGTGATCTTTGATCTTGAGCCTTTGTCATTGTCTTTCGACTTTGTCTTTAGTTCCGAGATTTTTAAATCTTTTCCTTGTTTGTCTTGATCGTCTTTGCCGTCTTGCGATCTTGTGTCTTGGCCAACATGCTCATACTATGCATCATCTTGAAAGCTTGCTAACAATCTCCCTTGATAGACTTGATATCTTTAAGAGGGTGTTGGTTGGTTTCTATTTCAAGAGTGGTTGGTTTCAAACTATCTTAGTTTTGGTTAGTTGTACAAGAAAATCCTAGCGAAAACAACAAAAATTTGATCTTTTGAGTATTTTTCTTGGTTTCTAGTTTTGGTAAGAGTGAACCGATGAGTTTCTATTTCACAGATTGAATCAAAAATTGATTTGAAAATCAATCGATGTGTCACTTGCTAAAGTGGTTTTGTAACACATCGAGAGTTTTATTATTTCAAAATTTGTCAACCATCAATTCATAGTCTGGACCGAATCGATATCCAATGTCACAAGTTTGATCCATAAAGGATCTCACAAGTCACCTACCGTAGAGCTTGTTTGATGTTGGCTCTGGAAGGATTTCCATCGTCATTGTGAATACTTTAAGCATCACTCTGATGTTCTAGAAAAATCACAAGGATAATGCGTAAGACTCTTAAGATATTACTTGTTTTCACAATGTGTGAGAAACAAGTTTATTTTGGATTAGTGTCCTAGAGAGATTTATGGATGATCTTTTTATTGGCTCTAGACTCAATAGTGCACATTTTGTTTTTAGTGATCAGAGGCTGGAGCTGATTGCCACTTTTTCAATATCGATTAACTCGGAGTAAGAAAGTCAACAGAAATGTGTGTAATCTCTGTGAGTTTTGAAACAAGAGTCTTTCCGACCTTGAGTGGCTAGGGAGGGTTGTACATTGCATTACTGGGTCCATGATGACTATCTTCAATACCAGACAACAACTTATTGTTTCTGATAGCATATGTATTGACCCGGTTTCTGCCTAATGTGTAAGGAGGGCTTCTTTCTTTTCACCCTCTATCTTTACATTTCTTTTTCATTCTTCAACCCCTTCAATGCTTACCGTGATAACGCCTAAATTATACATGTTTTCGGAGACGTTATTTGCATACATTTGATCATTTCTCGTGAACTTTCAGTACTTAATCAAGTATATTTGCTATTATATGTTCTAGGTACGTGTCGTTGAAGAAAACAAAAGAATACACGAAGATATGGAGCTTAAACAAAGAAGTAAACTCAAGTTCAACTATTTTGGCCATAACTCGGGCATACGAACTCGGATTGAGTTGATTCAAGCGACCACGGAAAGAGAATTCAATTATCTACAACTTTGAGAAAATGTCATTTGCTGCAAACACCCAAAGTACGCCGCACTTGTACAAAGTGCGGCGCACTTTCTGTCACATTACCCTGTTTCACTGTTTTGATCATAACTCGGTCATACGAACTCCGTTTTAGTTGATTCAAGCGGCCACGCGAGCGGAATTAAATTATATACACCCAAGTGAAAGGCCATTTGCTGAAAAGACCAAATGTGTACCGCACTTCCGAAAATGTGTTGCGCACTTTTCCACCAGAACTGAAAAGTCAGGCATTAAATGAACACATCATTAACACACTATGTGTGGCGCACAAATAAGAAAGTGCGGCACACTTAGAATATGTGTTTTTGGTGATCTTGTCTTGACAAACCAAGTATCCAAACACCCCTTCAACCACCATCAACCACCATCGACTACCACTACTATCCACCGTCAACTTCTAAATTTTAATACATATAAGGAAGTAGCATTGAAGTGTAATTCGAATCTATAAGTGATTGTGACAAAATTGTTCATAGTTTCCGGGTTTTACTTTGAATATAATAAAGTGTTCTTGGGAAATTCTTATGAAATTACCATCATTTGCTCTTGGAGTTTGGTATAATCTTGTTTATCCTTTGAATATGATTATTATTGAATTGTTTGAGTTCATAGTGTGTTTTATTACTTCTTTGATTATTGAGTAGTAATCTTGTGTTTGTTTGGGCATTATGTGATATTGGATATGGAGCGTTTGGATATGTGTTTATTAAATTGGTAAAACATATTTTATATAAGAAAATATGCCGAAAGGTTTCTTTTACATATGTGTTTAATCATTCCACTTATTATATTGGTTATAATAACATTTAAAGGCTGAAAGGATTTGTTGTTATTAATCGATATAATAACTAGTTATATTTATAGGCCGAAAGGATTTTTAACTTGTGATAACTCTATTTTCTAAACTTGTAAACACTATTCCAAACACATCATTATCTAAGTGATCATTGCCTAAACAAACATACCTTAATTATTTGATTGAATCATCTTTTAATCACTTTCTTTACAACATTCGATATATGCAAGATTTGATTAATTTGATCCGTGACAATCTTATTAACCTTAGCACCATAATTACAAACTGTGAAAACTTCAATTCTCTTGGGACGACCTGGACTTACCTAAAGCTATACTATACACGAACGGGTATACTTCGCGATTGTTGTGTTTTTAGTAAAAATCGGTATTTCTTGTACTATAAATTTAAAGCTTGCAAAACACACATCAAGTTTTTGGCGCCGTTGCGGGGGAATTGTTTAAGTTGTTATAGTTTGTTGCTTATTTCTGGTGCTATTTTGTTTCACAAAAATATTTTCAAACTTGCTGTACCGTTTTCTGGCAAACGGAACCCAAATATCATTTTTTCTTCAGGAAGTACGCCGCACATCCTTTTTGTGCGTCGGTTTTCATGAAAACCCAGGAAGTACGCCGTACTTTACCCAAGTACGCCGCACTTTCTGCAAATTTTCACAAACAGAATTTTATTTCAAAAACCAAAACCAAAACCCCCAATCTGCTAGGCTTAGGTTCTATAATCATTTGGAATTGTATTTTATCTGATCATATGCCTTATGTATTTGTAATTATCTAGTTTATCATAATATTCGAAAAAAATAACATAAAATTTCCAGAAAAGCCAGCGCACTTTTCCTAAAGTACGCCGCACTCTATTTATCTGAAAAAGAAAAAATTATCTATTTATCCTTAGTTTCTATATATATATAATAAAAACTAAAATATATCTAATATATATGAAAATCTATAAAAATAAAAAATAAAAAAAACATATGAAAATAATTTATTTTATTTTGAATATTATCCTATTAGCCTTAACTATATATATAAAAATGTCTTTTTGCAAAATGCTTAACGTATGTATAAATCCCCTATCTTTCGGAAAACAACTAGTAAGTTTAATATATAAACTAAATAAAAATTTAATAAAAAGGTCTTGTAAATTTAAAATTATCCAAAAAGAATCCATTCAGATCAAATCACACAAATCTTCCATCGAACATCCTATCGTTAATGAATTTATCATCATAAATATACCTGAAGAAGATGTTAAACCAGAACCAAATTTACCGCTCCAAGAAATAATAATCCTCGATCCCGATGATCAACCTATGTGGGAAAATGCCAAGATTGTAGCACCGACTCCTAATTCTGCCATTGTTCAACCCGATGTTGATAACAACTTTGTTATCAATAGTACTCACTTGAATATGATTCGGGAGAATAAATTCGATGGTTATTTGCGGACCGATCCGCATGACCACATCCGTGAATTCCTCGCAATCTGCGACATGTTCAAATATGGTGAAACTCAAAGTGAAGCTGTCAAGCTTTTAATATTTCCCTTTTCCTTATGCGATAAAGCTAAAAGCTGGTTTAATGAGCTTAATGAAGATTCTATAACATCGTGGGACCAAATGAGAAAAGCTTTTATAAACAGATTCTTTCCACCTTCGTTATTTAACCGTCTTTTACTTGAAATCAGAAGTTTCTCTCAACTCGTATGTGAAAGTCTAACCGACGCTTGGTTACGACTAAAGAACATGCTTCGAAAATGTCATGGGCACGGTCTGACCAAAGGAGCTATTATTCAATTATTCTATCACGGTCTAGACGAATCCACTCAAGCAATCCTGGACGTAACAACCGGAGGAATCTTCCTCTACAAAAGTCCAAATCAAGCTTTTCAATTTCTTGAGGACAAAGTCCTTTTTCAACTTGATTGGTCCACTAAATCTCAAAACGATCATCATCAAAAATCTATTTCTTTCGTCGATGGAAGTAATAGTAATAATGATAATTCTCGATTAATGGAAAAATTGAAAGCTCTAACTATAAAAATGGATTCTTAATTCCAGAGATTAAAAGAGGAGATGCATGAGATACGTAAGAATTATAACAACCGCAATGGTAACCACGCTTCTAAGAACGATGACACGCCAATGTGTGAACATCATGAAGCCAATTACATCCAATCTAAAGGTTATCAAAACAAAAATTCTCATAACTTATATTCTCACCAACCTCATCATGATCTTAATGATTCCGAGAAGTCGCTCTCAGAGTTAAACAATGATGTGAAAAATGATCTCAAAGATTTCAAACAATGTATCCGTAGCATGAGAACTGTTCATTAGAAACTTTTTGCCAGAGACGATGGTAAAACCACCGGGGTTTTAGCCAACCAAAAGTCTAAAACCGTAAACCAAGAACCTCAATCTAAAACAGATCTTGAAAAATCAATCACCAAATTCTTGGATGGTCAAAAAGTTACAAATATGTTTGTCAAAAACAATGTTAACGATATGATTATAAAAATGAAGCAAAACGAAAAGAATTGTCAAACTATCTATAAAAATCTAGAAAGAAAAATAGATGAGTGGTCAAAGTCTCAAAACATCTCTTCAGAACAAACCGATAGGACTAACCCTCCTCCTCCTCAAGCTCAAACTGAGCACGTGAATGCCGTATTCACCGGGAGTGGAAAGTCCGATGATTCTCCAAAAACTCAAAAAGATCCACCGCCTCCTATCATCGTTAACAATAAAATCGAAAAAGATCGACCTATTAAAACATTGAATAAGGGATATCACGTGGTCAAAATAATAGAATATCCTTTCTGTGAGTACATTCCAAAAATATCATACCCTCAAATTCTAAGAGTAGATCATTCCCACTTGAACCGTATCATTAAGGAATCTTAAATCAAGTTAAGTATAATAATAATAGTAGTAATAGTAAATAATAATAAACATGTAAAAAAACTAAAAAAATATATATATATACAAAAAATTTGCAGTTTGATAAGTTTGATGTGGATGAGCCCGTGTGTTTCTTACTCGATTTCTGCATCCAAAAAGAATGTTTCGAACTTTGTGGGTGTGTTCGTTGGAAACCCTCACGAGACTATAACTCGTCCACTCAGGACACCGAGGGGTTTAAAGGCTTGTTGCATACGTTAAATGCAACCGTGATGTCTACGAAAGTGTGCTTTTGTATTTAATGTTTTTCGTAGTTGTGTCTATTTTGCAGATTAAATAAATAAGTGGAGCTTGGATTGGTGGTTGGCATTTTACACTTGGAGACTCGTATAATTGAAGTATTATATTACATGTGGTAGAATACACATGCTTGGCGTTCCGTTTCGCGCCATATCCTTTAGAATTCAACCGAGAACTTAAGAATGCCGGGAAGTACAGTTTTCCCTTAATTTTCCCTATTTTCTATATTTATCAGTTCTCACATTGAGGGCAATGTTCAACTTAAGTGTGGAGGGTAGCAAATAGGAAAAATTAATCATGTCCTTCCATGTTTGCCCTGCAGAAAATTTTAAACTTTCAACTGATATTTTCTAGAAAAATTTATATATTGCTTTTCCAAAAACTTAAAAAATGCATACGCTAAGTAAGGCAAATCCAACCGGATTGACATTTTAACTAGCACAAAATCAACCCACAAAAATTGTAAGGTTTAGATCTTAAAGAGTTCAAGTATCCATCTTTGATACCCAAGATAATTTTTTCCTTTAGCTTGTTCGAGTTAGGGTTTGAATGCAGTCATATGTGTCTATTCCGTCGTTACGGATGTGTACGTATGGTCTTTGTCGCCTTTTCTGGAACATTGGTATTGGTATAAAGTTATATGAGTGGGCCGGTAATTTAGTAGCTCCAGAACTTGTGCTTGATCATCATTTACTAGACCGCAGTGAGGTTAATTTATAGACAAAGTCGTATGATAAGAGGTGAAATAAATCCCTATGCAATCATGTATCTGCAGCACTCGCTTTTAGTGTTGAGATCCCCAAAGTATCCCAAGAGCAAGAAAAATATGCTCGATGAAGAAGAAGTTTTGTGCCAGCCTTAGTTATCGTTGTGTCTAGAATGAAAAAAAAATTATAAAAAAATGAAGAAGAAGAAAAAAAAAAGAGAAAAAGAAAGAAATAATAGTTCAAAGTATGAGGCAAAGTTCTGGCACATGGAATCAAGTATCTGCTATTCACCCTCATCATTATCACGTTTTGCCTCTTTGAGATTTCTGTCTAGGTGCTCACGCCGCAACGGGCATGTTTATGTGTCTAGTACAAGCATATGGTAGCGACCTAGATTATGTCTGTGCAATTGAGTGACTTCACAAATATAAAACCCTATCTGAGTGACTCGTGTGAATTCAAAAACAAACACTTTCCCTATGTGAGGTGCTCTGTTATATGTCTATGCCTGAAAAGTTATAAAACTGGTAAACACTTGTTAATGCTAAAATGATTTTTTCTCCACGTCACGATAAATGATCTTGTTTTCTCGCTTTAATTGCTTGAGGGCAAGCAATAGCTAAGTGTGGAGGGATTTGATAACGCCTAAATTATATATATTTTTGGCGGCGTTATTTGCATTTATTTGATCATTTCTCATGAACTTTTGGTACTTAATCAAGTATATTTGTTATTATATGTTCTAGGTACATGTCGTGGAAGAATACGAAAGACTACACAAAGAATTGAAGCTTAAACGAAGAAATAACTCAAACTCAGAGCTTCCCGACACCTGTTTACTGTTTTGGTCATAACTCGGTCATACGAACTCTGTTTTAGTTAATTCAAGCGGCCACGAAAAGAGAATTCAATTATCTACAATATGGACAAACGTTTAAGAGCTTAAATTCCCCAAAAACCAACGGTTTTACAAAGAAGAACAACACCCTTTATGAAGATACACTTAATTCGCGAATCTGGACCTTAATCCATCCACATACATCCCCAACTTGGTCTCCAAGTAATCTCTAGCCTATAAATACCCTCCCTATGATGCTTTGGACAAAATATCTCTTATCATATCATCACACATACAATTTATAAAAGAAAGATCCAAGAAACCAAAGAAGTAAGCCGCACTTATCATAAGTGCGTCACACTTTCCACCAACCAAGTACGCCGCACAATATTTCTTGTACGCTGCACTTTCGTTCAAACTTCCCAAAGAAACAGTTAAGTTCCAATAAATTCTAAGTGCATTAACTCCTTAAGTGCGCCGCACAAATAAGTTTGTGCGCCGCACTTCTGCCCGATTTCAGCCTACAAAAGGAGGCCTTGGCTCCCTTATTTTACACACACCTCTACACCTTAAGGGTTTGGGTCGATTGTATTAGATATCTTGGGTTATTGATAATAGTTTTCGGTTGGGAAAACTTGTAATCGCCTTCTTTGATCTTGTAAACGTTGGTATAATTTCTACAACTCTTTTAATATGAAGTTTTCTAGAATTTATATGATTGTTATGATCTTCATCTCTTTGATTATGGAGTAGTATGTTTAGATTTGTTTGGGCAATATGTGATCTTTGATATATAGTGTTTGGATATGAGTTTATTGAATTGGTAAAACATATTTTATATAATAAAATAGGCCGAAAGGTTTATTTATACATGTGTTCTAGCAATCCATCTAATATATTGGTTATAATAACTTATAAAGGCCGAAAGAATTTGTTGTTATTAATCGATATAATCACTAGTTATATTTAAAGGCCGAAAGGATTTATAACTTGTGATAACTCTATTTTAAACACTATTCCAAACACATCATTATCTAAGTGATCATTGCCTAAACAAACGTACCTTAATCATTTGATTGAATCATCTTTTAATTGCTTTTGTTATAATATCCGATATATGCAAGATTTGGTTAATTTGATCCGTGACAATCTTATTAACCTTAGCACCTTAATTACAAACTGTGAAAACTTCAATTCCCGTGGAACGACCTGGACTTACCTAAAGCTATACTATACACGAATGGGTATACTTCCCTAGTATTGTGTTTTTAGTAAAAATCGATATTTCTAGTATTATAAATTTAAGGCTTGGAAAACACACATCAAACCATGAAATAAGATTTCTCTTATTTTTAACACATAAGCGCACTGACACGTACACATATGGTAATATAGGAAGCACGGGTTGTGATGCAAAGTAATCACAAGCCTTTGCATGGTCATAAAGTAGACCATGCCCAAGAATAAATTCCCGTTATGAGGTTAAGTTTCCTTTTTGACGGAATACTTGCCTTTAAGATGATGACCGGGTTACTATCTGAAATAATGGCAATCCATTTTGCATGTTTTGAAAACATTTAAACTTCTACTCGAACTTCATTTACAGCCTCGTATCATTATTGAATGACATTTCTAAGACCGTAAATGTTATCAATTTTCAGATGACATGCCATTATTACCTCTTTTTATATTTTTTGCATTTTTTTATTTTATCTTTGGTTTTTAAAGATTTTATATTTTTGTATATTGTTTTTATAAAAGTTTTCTGAAAATGAAAAATCTTTTTGGATTTTATGGTTTTTAATATATACATATGATACACATGATATCAGAATAGGTACCACCACTATTCTTCAGCTTCATCTGCCAACTGTGTTAGTGTCTCAGGTGTAAAACTTCGCATTCCCAGCTTGTTGATCAGAAATTCAATTATTTATGTGCATAGGGCTTTAGTGAAGATGTCCGCTAGTTGATACTCCATGTTGACAAAGTGGAGATCTACTACTCCATTCTTCACTTGCTCTTTGATGAAGTAGAATCTGATGTCAATATGCTTTGATCGAGAATGTTGAACATTATTGCAGCATAAGGCAATAGCGCTTTTGTTATCACAGTACATTGGAATTCTATTGAATCTAAGACCATAGTCGGTAAGCTGTGATCTCATCCAAAGGACTTTAGCACAACAGCCAGACAAGGCTATATATTCAGCTTCCGTACTGGATATCGCAGCACTTTTTTGCCTTTTTGATGACAAGCTAACAAGTCTGTCTCCCAATAATTGCATACTTCCATATGTACTTCGTCTAGTATCTTGGCATCCCGCGTGATCAGCGTCTGCATAAGCTATTAGAGTAAAAGAAGAATCCTTTAGATACCATAGTCCCTTATTAATGGTTTCTCGTAGGTATTTAAAGATTCTTTTTACAACATGTAAGTGCTTTTCGGTAGGCTTTGCCTGATACCGTGCACACATGCATACATCAATAAGATATATAAGGGTACCAACCATTCCACGATAGTGTGTAGGGTCAACGGCTTTCCCTTGTGGATCTTCATCCAGTTTGGATTTCTCCACCATGGGAGTATCCACGGGGTCACTAGATTCCATACCATATTTTTTCAAAGATTCTAGAGCATATTTAGACTGGTTTATAAAGATGCCTCTAGGACTTTGTGAAATCTGTAGTCCTAGAAAAATGATATTTTGCCCATCATCGACATCTTAAACTTTGAACACGTTATTTTTGAAAATTGGTCACATAGTTTAGGTGTAGTAGACGCAAAGATTATATCATCAACATAGATTTGTACCAGGAGAATATCTTTGCCTTGTCTTCTGATGAACAATGTGGGATCCACGGTTCCTTTAGAGAATTCCTGAGAGAGTAGAAACTTCGACAATAGATCGTACCACGCGCGAGGAGCTTGTTTCAACCCATAGAGAGCCTTCTTAAGCTTATACACATGATTCTTTAAAATCAGAATCTGAATTATATAACATTTGTCCATAATTTGCTTAACAATGAAAAAAAGCTTGATTGTAAGACTCCAATGCACTTCAAAATAGTCCAAGCATCTAATTTCAACTTGAGAAATAACATGCTTAAAAGTGTCAACATTAAAGTTGGTGAGTTCATAGGTTTGTTTAAATATAAATGTTAAACCAAAGGTTTGTAAAATATGCATGACTATTTCAATCCTTTATAATAGCCACAAAAATGTATAAAATGTAGGACCACAAGACTTTCCCCGCGATAAAGCACATTTTACTTATCACAAATTTTCCATTTCGTTTCCCTAAGCTCATGACACTGAAGCTCGACGATATGTGTCACTATATAAATTTCGTGACATTGCCCGCACTATATAAATTTCGTGCCATTGCCCGCACTATATAGATTTCGTGCCATCTCTCAACAGAATGTTCAATCTCAAATAGGTATCTACTTACGCTCACATTAATGTAATTCACACTACCATCTATGCAGTGACTCAGTTCATGATGACTGGCATATAGGGATTTCATATTTTCTTAGGCAAACACGTAATCAATATAAAATATACACTTGCGTCCATTTATAAAACAAAGCATTGTATTCATAGACAGCTTTAAGTACTTAAATCCATAAGTAGAAATGACGGTGTGTGATATCAATAACGTAATTCGTGTTTGTAATGAGTATTGTAAACAATTTCGTAAAACGGGTGGTATTTGTAAATGGGTATGTGCAAGGTTTGTAAAACCAAGTTTTGGTAATCAACCATGTAAAGCATTTGCAAACAAGCATGTTCTCACCCAAATATATGTAAAAACCAGTAAATCATGGGGCATAACTCACAACAATCCCTTTTATAACAATCACAATTGTTATAAGCTTAACCGAGTAAGTATAAGATTGTAAAACAACTTGTATCCTCCCTCGCGGTTTTAAAAAAAAATAGGAAATGAATAAAGAAAAAGATGTTGAGAAGGTGGTTGATCAAGATCTGGATAAGCATGAAGATATTGAGAAAGAAAGAGAAATTAGAAACAATGAAGTAGAGAAGAAAATTGAAGATCTCATCAAAGGAGCGGGAGCTGACGTGCGTGTTGAAATAAGTAAAAAAGGAGTCAGCAAAGGAGTTCTTGCCATTTATGAAGAAAATCATGAACCAGTTAAAAGTAATTAGCAATGACACCTTTATTTGTACTATTATTTAGCCTTTTATGTTATCTTTTGAATTATAATCTTAACTGTTGTGTAATAACTAACAAAATCTTAAAACTTAACCTATTATTTTGGCTAGTAATGCAGTAACAATTTAAATTTTGTAACATGATAATTATATAACTAAAATGAATAGTAACTCTACTGCATCATAGTGTTTTTTAACTACTAATGCAGTGGAGTTAAGCTATGTAGTACAGTTATCCTCAACTGCATTACAACTTAGACACATTATGAAGAATAAGAAGCTGAAAACAATATGCTTGAATGGAGTATAACAATGATGCAGTTAGCATTATAATTCATTGCATTATTAGTTAAAAACACTATTCTACAGTGGATTATAAATATAATGTAGTGGAGTATAACTGTAATGCAGTGAAGTTATACTCTATGATGCACTAGTTAAAAACAATATCATGCAGTTATTTATAAAATGTTTCTACTAAGTATTCTATAATTTGATTCTTTTATAACAGATTGTGAAACTCTTGAAGAAGTTGATTTTCCTTCAATTAGACTTGAGGATATTGAAAGTTTAAAAGGTGCAGAGAGGAACTTATTTGATGAAAAGACTACAGTTCAACATGTGAATGAAGATGATATGATATTACAAGACTCTCTTCTGAATCTTCCATTTTTATCTACACAAGAAGTTTCATGCTTGGAAATTGACACAAAAATCTCCTCAAATTCAAAAACAAGGTTTACAAGAAGAGTCTCCTCAAATTCAAAAACAAGGAATACCAAAATCTTTTCATAGTAATAAGTTGAAGTTACCAAAATATGTGTCTCCTGATGCACAAGCTATTGTGGAAAAACGACAAGAAGATATGCTGACTGAAACTCGGATATTTGGTGGAAAAGAAACAACAACATTTGATTCTATAAAGTCAAAATTAGTCAAAAATAATGATGGAATAGCTCAATGCATGAAAGAAAAGTCGATTGATGAAGAAAAAGGTAAAAGTGACGATTTCAAAGGTGGACATCCAACTATTAAAAGGCAACACGCGCTCACGCAATGTAATTGTCAGTTCCTGATATAAATGGGCCTCTGAGGGTATCGCTACTTAGGCTAACAAGTATTTGGTAATGTACATCTTTACGTAATTTGAAAACAGAGCTGTTTCTACCCCAAAGAGTAGAAAATCGATTGATATTAGTAAAACATCAGGGTATGAAATCACTTAGAGGTTGTATGTGAATGAAACGCCAAATCAATGGTGAAGTGTATCGGACAAGCGAAGTCGAATGCAAAACCTAATTAGAACATAGGTCGTATGATTGCCTATGCACTTTGTGATAACCAATGCCATTCATAATTGTTACTATATAGTTATCAAGCATCCGTTTAGTGTTTGTTATAATTTATAAATTAAACCAACTCGTGATTATGCATTTGTAAAACTAAATATTCCATAAATCCGTACTTGTGGAAAAATGTATTATGAATGACCAACCAATTATTCGTTTTGAAATAGCTAATTGTTTTATCACTTTTGTATAATATTATATAATAACATTTTATTAATTGTTGTTTATTTGATTTCAACAAAAAATAGTGATCAGTTGAAAATTTAGGAGCAGTAGGTTTTATAAACCTTATATCTTTTTGTTTCAAGTACCGTTTTTGCATATTCTTGAATCTCCGTGGTCTCGTATTTGAAGATATATTTATAATATCATTATTTGTACAATTTAATTAATGTTACTGCAATGAACAGTAATATTTGTCGATTTAATATTCAAATTATATAAACTATCTTTTATATAATAATTGTTTATAATATGAATAAAACGTGTAATTTATTCGTTTTACTCACGTTTAACACGTTCTTTATGTGGGTTATGGTTTCATATTTGAAAAATTAAATCAACAATCTATATTTTATTATGTGTAATTTTTTACTGTGTTGTGCATCTGTAACAATATGGTATATTGAGCTTATATTTATAATAAAATTACTTTTATAAATATTATTGTTGAAATGTATAAAAATCATATCTTGTTTGTTTTAATTCGAAGGTTTTTAGTGATGCTGTTATCCCACGTCTTAGTAATTAAAAGTTCGCATATCAACAAAAAATATTTTTTCGATAGCTCACGTCAGTGATCAGTATCCCAGTTTTACAAAACTACTTTATATAAAGTTTCTTTTGATTTATTTTTATTACATAAACTTTGAAAAGTCATTAAACTAATTCTTTACCATTGGATTTTCAAGTTTTTACCTCTTTAAATAATCATTTACAAATCTTTCTATTGTACAGAAAATACTCCAGATTTAACTTAAAAATTTCGAACTGTATTGTTTTATATTTTTCTTTTATAAAAATTATTTTTTAAATGTATATCTTGTTAATATACAAACTCCTTCGTTATTTATACGGATCTTTTAAGTTTACGTTATTGATTAGAAAGCTTATTGATAGTTTTATTCTTTTTAAATTATAAAATAATTTTCCAACCAGTTACTGTTTTGCCTACAGTAAATTCGATTTCTTTTTATATAAAAGAATAATTTTATAAATGTAAATCGCTGTTTATATCAAACTTTCCTTCGTTATTATATCGGCTTTTAAAGTTTCTGTTTGGATTTAGAATGCTATTGTTAATGTATATATTTTATAAAATTTTAAATAATTTTCCCCCAGTTATCTGTTCTTGCTACAGCTAAAACTTTCGATTTAATTTTCCATAACTTTATATACTAAACATAAAATAATCAAACTTGACAATAATTGTATAATTTTCCAACAATTGTAAATCTTATTTTAAGCTTATTGACATATTGTAAACATCATGTTAACCATAATTAATAAATTTAATTCGTAGTACAACATATGCATGTGTTTTATTTTCTTTTACTCATAAAATAAAAACCTAGGTGTGTGTATTAAACAATATAGGAATTATATAAGCTATAAAATGTAAGTTTAGGGATTCTTAGAAGTCCTTAATGAGTAGTATGATGAATGGATGAGCAATAGAATCAAACCAACAAGAAAACCCTAAATAGAAAATGTTAGTTTAGAAAAACCCTATATTTTCTTGTAGAAACCCTATTGAAAACTTTCCTTGTATCTATAAACCCTTGTTTAACCAAAAACCAAGTTTCCAAGACTCCTGGGTATATTAATCAACAATGAACCTTGAACCACTTGCATCTAGCTTAGAGATCAAAAACATATGGAATTGTATGTACTGAGTGCATTAGTGGGTTGGTATGCCGTGGTCTATGGAAGCTCAGAGAAAGGATTTTGTGCTTTGTTTTGCTTGTAAAATGATAAGTGTTGTGTGATATCTAACACTTTATGCCTCTATATATAGCTAAGCATGTCTATGATTTACATGTAGTGAAAACCAACAAATGGTTTATGCGTGGTGTTCTTGTGGTGTTGGAGGTTTAAGTGGCTCAAAAAGCGCGGGGATAAAAAAATAGTTTATTTGGTTAGGAATGTAGGATTAGGGAAACTATGTTTGGTCTTTGTGTAGATGGAAGTGACATAACTAGCAGTGCTTGTTCTTGGTCTATTTCTTTTCTTGTGGTTTGCCGTGGAGCCTAGGAGCAAGGGGGGGAGACACAAAGATGGTTAAAAGTTGGTTGTTTGATCCATTGATATCACATATAGTTGTTTAAGTTGTTTCGGGGAGGTTTGTGGATTTAATTTCAAGTTTTATGTGTTTGCTATATGTATAAATTCGAGTTAGGGGCTGAAAATGGAGAATACGCTATGAGTTTTGAGATTATTATGGTGGTATTGTGGGGCTATTTGTTGAAGTGTAGTGGGTTTATGGTTTGTCAAGAGCTTCTTCGAAACGTGTGTAATCCCCCAATATACAAACAACCGCTGCGGAATTCCAGCATGGTGTGATACTTCATAATACGCCTTTTGCGCTAGATACAAGTGAACGACTCTAGTGTCGTTTTGTAAAATAACATTGTTGATTAATCCAATATCTGATTTTTAATATAAAATTTGTCCCATAATTGCTGTGATATAAGATCGATCACCATGAAAAACTTGAATGTAATGACTCCAATGCCACATCAATCATAATCAAGCTTCTATATTACCTAGAGAATACATGCTTTAATGTGTCCAACATTTGAAAGTTGGTGCGTTCATAGATTAGTTGCTAAGTATGAATGTTAAGTTTCAATGATGTATTTTATCACTGTATCATCTAAAAGTAGCCATGTAAAATGTTTCTTAAAATACTGCACGACACATTTTATGGTCACCAAAAGTACCAATCTTATCCCAAATGATTTATAAAGAATTCACGACACAGTTTTATGTCACCAAAAGTACCCAATCTTATTCAAAAGATTTTTTAAAACTATATGATGACAAATTTAATGAATCAAATGCTTCCATGTTTGTATTTGTCAGGGGGGCCTAATAGTCCCAACATTATAGGCCGATTCGTTATTTTCGTTCAGTTCCCAGTGATAGATAGTCACCCGAAGGGGGTTAGTCAGATCAGAATAGCATTTATTGTTATATCATTATCTCTCGTGTCGGCATCGCTTGTATTGCTTCGACGTTACCCGGCGTAGATAGATCACCCGAACAGGGAGTCCACACCGCCGAAAATAGATCTATTGTCATAACATTCGCGCTCACCCTCCAGTGATTTACATGTTCAAATGGTCGCTGTGACGTAGATCTTGTACAGTACCCAATTTGGGCGTGAGATAAAATATATATGTACTGCCCGTTACCGGTGTCCCCTACAAGATCACATCCGGTGGCAGTTAAGTTTAAAAGTAATGTAAAATATGTACTCCCGTTACCGGTGTCCACCTCCAAGAACTAGTAATTTGCCGTCATGGCAGTAATTTTGTTTGTTATCAGTTTCAATCGAGCTAGTAATCTCAGTAATCAGTTTCAAAGAGTAAATTGCTTATTTTGTGACAAAAATGAAGTCAAATAATGTATCCCAATTAGCGTAGCTTATGCAATTACGTATGTAATCCAATTTGTAAACAATCATGTAAATGCATTTGTAAAACATTTAGCAGTTCTCACCCTAATAATATATGTAAAAGCCATGTAAAACATGGGGCCAGATAAACTCACTCCTTGATCTAAATCCCTTAAAATCAATCTAATTTAGTTTTAGATAAACGTAGTAAATGTATTAAGAAATTTGTAGGCAAGCATATATGGGATCCCACCTCGAGGGTTATAAACATTTCAAATAAGGATGAAAATGGCAGAGGCTATGATATCACTGTATTAAGACCCCGATCAATGAAGATCCATTTATATCACAATGAATCTGCAACGATTTCGACCGCACCACCTTGATATATATGTGTGTTCGATTATAACTAGTAATTAAATTTCAGTATCACGATGCGTACATCGTAACGGACGATAATCACTTACATATTTTAATATGTATCCATTCTGATACATGTGATGAGATTTCCTATTTGACGCCGTTCTTAAACCCTTAACCCTTGGTATTATTATGATATATACTATTTTCTTATAAATATAACTTATCTCAAATACTTCTACAGATGTTTCCCATTTTTAGACGCATTTCGTTTTCTGAAATCCGAACAATGTTCTCTTAAATAATTCATTGAAATATAGAACCAACCGTCCTTTAGTTTTGACCCGTCTATATCTTAACTTTGTAAGCAGGACGAAGCTCGCGGCAATAAGTTAAATGTCATTACGAAACAACTTTCGTGTTTAGCCGGAAACGGCCGATACGGATCGTAAGTGCTCAAACTAGTCTAGATTAAGTAGATCTGTCGATTTAATATATTTATTAAAAATAACTATTTTCTACTAAAGTGTCTATTCCGATGTCGTATCATGTTTCTTCGTTATTGAGAGTTTGAACTCCAGTTTTATATCAAAATGTCCGCCAAAATTTATTTTTTGTTATATTTTGAGTAAACAAGTCTAACTTATCAATAATCTCGCAACTTCCCAAATCCATGTTCCGTTTTTTCTGCTATTAATTATTCTTACAAACGCGCCAAAGTCCGGTTTTTAGTTCAAATTTCGTTATCTAAAATATTTCTAGTAATTCGCTTATAAATTAATATTACATCCCGTTATTAATAGATATTATAATATTTTATGAGAACGTAGCAAGTTTATTAGATTTTCATCACGCATATAACAATATAAATTGATCCAATATCAAAATGAAAAAATTTAGATTTTTTTCTGGTCGCATGCAAAAACTCTAAACGCAACCCTTTTTTGTGTCTGTATTATAAAAACCTAAACTTAATCCCGGCATTTTTTTTTTATTTTTTTTTCTGTCCGGCTGTTTGACAGCCAAACACACGCACTCGACCCGGCTGATGGACAGCCAAACGCACCCTTGTGCGTGGCTGTTAAGCCAAACGCACCCTTAGGCTGTTTTGACAGCCAAACGCACCTAAATATGTCCTAAACCAAACGCACTCCTTATGTAATTCTACCCAACCAAACGCACCCATATGGTGCTTTTCTGTCCAAACCAAACACCCTCTTTTGTATAAATCCATATCCAAACGCCCCTAATCGCTTTCTACATCAACCAAACGCAGCCTAGCTGCCATAATTAAACCAAACGCACCTAGTGGCTGTCGCACAGCCAACCAAACAAACCCTCGGCTGCTGTCGACAGCCAACCAAACCCGACACACCTTGTTGCAAACCAAACCCGACATCCTTCTCCCCCGGCTGTCCCGGCTGTCCCCGCAGCCAACCCGACCCAAACCAACAAACAAACACCCCTTGGTGTTATAAGACAACCCAAACGCACCCCTTTTTGTATGAACACCAACGCACCCTCGTCGGCTGTGAACCCAAACCAACGCACCCTCGTCGGCTGGTACCACAAACCAACGCACCCTCGGTGCTAGTAAAAACCAAAACGCACCCCTGGTGGTTTTTATAACCGAACCAAACACGCCCTTGTTGGGTGGCTGCCACCCAAACCCACCTTAGGGTGGTGGCTGCCCCGAACCCAACGCACCCGGTGTGGTGTTACCACAAACCCGACGCACCCCATGGCGTTTTTATCAAACCAAAACGCACCCTAATCGGGTGGCTGACCCTAACCAAACGCGCCCCTTTCTTGTTGTTACAAACCACCCGCACCCTTGTGGTGATATAAACCCGACGCACCCTTTTCTTGTTTATAACAACCAACGCACCCTTGCGGTGGTTCACGGCTGACCCACGACGAACGCACCCTTTTCAGGTGATGTCGAAAATGATGGTGGTGGTGTTATGGTGATGATGATGATACCGTGGTGGTGGTGGTCACGGGCTGAGACAGCCGGAGGGGGAGAGGAGACCGCGAGTGAGGGCGAGTGATTATGGGGATCGGGTAGATCCGGGCTTGGTCCATCTTTTTGTAATTTTTGGGTTCGCCGGAAAAAGTCGCCGGAAAATTATTCCGGCGGTGGTGACTGTGGCCGGCCGGATAATTGGGGAAGAAGGGAGAGAGAGATATAATTAATGTGTGTGTATATATGAGAGATTGAAATGAAATGAAAATGAAATGAAAATTATATATATATATATATACAATTTATTTATGACAAGTTTTATAAGTTTAGGGTTCATTTTGTAAATGTTTATATAGTTTTTGATAACTATCGGTTCGGGACTCGTTTAAACGACTTAACGGACGATTTAAAACTCGAAACTTGCGTCATTGTTTTCCAAATCATTTTTCCGATAAAAACGAGTATTTATTTGATAATATTTCATAAATATTTTATAACATTTAATAAAATATTTGTTATTTATTTTGTGAACCGGTTACGCATTGTCTGAAATAGAATGGATTTAAGCTCGAGCATTTGCGTTATCACAACGCTTTTCATTAAAATGATGAATAATTTATTTAATATTTTTATTAAATAAATACTGATAATTAAAAACAAATTTAATTGTTTTTGTGTGTCCGCGTTGTATGTTGTTCGTTAAATGTTTGCGGTGCTGTTTTAGCCCTTTTCGGCTCGTTTCCAGGTTTCGGGCAAAACTGAAAAGTTGACAGGAATATCATTTCACATCAAATTGCTTTAGAGTCCGAGTCGTGAAAACGTGATTTAGATGATCGTTCTTATAAGTCAAGCCAGACCCTAAAAGTCAACGATTGAAATCGTCATTCAAAAATTCGAAAATTCTCGGATGTTACAGTACCTACCCCTTAAAGAAATCTCGTCCCGAGATTAAATTCGTGTTATCCGATTGTGTGACCAAAAAAAAGATTTAAGATTTAATAACCCAGTCCTAAACAAGACGCTGATACTTTATTCAGCAAAATTTTAAATGTTTCG
>BQNB010052620.1:0-36297 GCA_026074375.1 Tanacetum coccineum
AATGTTACCACTGCTAGTTACTATTGTTAGTGTAATTTAGTACTGATAGCATAAAGTTACTGCTGTTAGTTGAAGTTAAAACTGCTCAGTGTTAAAGACTAAAATATAAGTGCTAAGTAGTTAGTGCTGCTAGTAGTAAATGTTAAGACTGCTAATACAAGTTACTACTGTGAGTATATATTAGTACTGATAGTACTAATATTACTACTACTTATGTTTATTAGTGCTGCTGGTGAAAGGATTACAACTGTTTGAAGACTTTCTACTGTCAAGAGGATAACGACGGATTAAAGAGATAAAGATTGTTTAGAGAACAAGAATACTTATGAAGATAAGTATTAAGATATTTATGTACAAGATATATATAATGTATTTATTTAAAAGATTACGTTTATGTTTAGAAAAGATTAAGATATCTTAGGAATGTATTGTAAGCCGAATAGGACTCCTTAAGTCTATAAAAGGAGGCTCTAGTGCATTAGTTGAGATATCAGTTTTACACATAAATCTTCATAGTTGTCAAAGTCGATTAAGAAAAAGCTTTAAGGTTGTAAACCATAGTACTAAGTGAAGAGTACTTGTATTATTGATCTAATAATATTGGAGCGTTTGATTATATCGTTGTTTGTTCAAGATTACTGTTTTATTCATAATACTTCTAGGTATTAAGGTGTAGATTCTGCATACACTTTAATATACATACAAAGTTTCTACAACAAGTTATTTTGGATTCATCCAAGGTAACTTAACCTTAGACAACCTAAGGAATCGATCTAGGTTTGGGATCAACAAGTGGTATCAGAACTTTGCTTTGAGAAACTTTGATCTAGAAGACATGGATCTTGAATCTACAAATAGTGGTCCTACTGCAAAGCTTCCCATACGCAAACTGGGTAAGTATGAGATGTGGGTTATAAGGATTAAGCAGTACTTCCAGATCCAAGACTATGCACTCTGGGAGGTGATAGAAAATGGTAATTCATGGGTGTCAGTACCACAAACAACACAGGAGAATGGTTAATCAGTTACAAAGATGTTTATACCTGTAACTGCTGAAAAGAAGACAAATAAGAAGAATGATGTCAAGGCAAGGAGCCTGCTATTGATGGCTTTTCCCAATGAACATCAACTCACATTCAGCCAGTACCCTGATGCAAAATCAATGTTTGCTGCCATTGAAACAAGATTTAGAGGTAATGCAGCTACCAAGAAAACTCAAAAGACACTTTTGAAGCAGTAGTATAGGAATTTCAGTGCAACAAGTGCAGAGTCTCTTGACTCTATCTTCAATAGGCTATAGAAGATAGTCAATAGGCTTGCTATTTTGGTGTGGTTATTGCCCAAGAAGATTTAAACTCAAAATTTTTGAGTAGCTTACCCCCTGAGTGGAACCCTCATGTAGTTGTGTGGATGAATAAGCCTGAGGTTGAAACTATGAGCATATATGATTTGTACAACAACTTCAAAATTGTTGAAAAAAAGGTAAAGAAATCTGTTGGTGGAAGCAGTGGTGCTCAGAACTTGGCCTTTGATTGCAGACTTTCACACTGTAAATATATATAATATATAATAAAATATAAAATATATATATAAGTCTAAAAATCAACAAGAGCAATGATACCGAGAAGTAGTATAGAATGTTCCCGGGTCGTTTATCCCCAACGAGGCTGGAATGGAAAATCGATACAATCGAAGATTTGAGTTTGAAGGAAGGAATTAGTTTGGAACGTTGAAAAAGTCAAATTAGATAATAACGAACTAAAACGTTTAAGAAAAACCTAGGAATTATGAAATTAAACTAGAAAACGAGAGCCCGAATCCCGAACAAAAAAATCTTAACTAGGTCTGGCCCAATTTCACTTAATACTGCCAGACAAAGTTATCTTAATGTTGTTTGTTGCTATTGCTCAAGACAAGTTAATACTGCTAGACCAAAGGCAGTGGTTAATGCTATATGACGGCCCGAATCGGGTAAAAATTTTTTTGTTAAGCATCAGCATGTTGGGTTTGGAGACCTGTCAAACCTAATAGTGCATCAATCACTTTGAAGAGATATGATTATGTTGATGCAAGAGGAAGATCCAGGTCTGTAATGGCTTGGGTTCCCAAGAAGGTCTGATTTTCTTATGTGCAGGGCAACCCAGAGACAGAATTAGAAGATTTAGTGAGGTTAAACAGCCCTAAAGACAAAAGGAAAACAAAGAAGAAAGACTTGGGTAACGAAGCAGCTGTTAAATTGCATGATCAATTTGAGATGAAAAGAGAGCAGAGTTACACACCAAAATGACAAGTCATACGTTCAAGAAGTAAAAGAATATTTTGATTTATATCCTCAAGTCAAGATAAAGCTTTTATCCAGAAACTTAAAGATTCAGAAGATGAACATCAAGTTTAGGGGAGGATTGTTGGGATCAAGAAGCCTTTAATGAAGAAACTTGATGATTAACAAGATAAATATCAAGTTTAAGGGGGAGGATTGTTGGGAATTAAAGTCTTCATACTTAATACTGCCAAGACAGAGTTTGTACTGCCAAGCATAATTTAGTACTCAGTCAGTATTTAACTAAAGAGTATTAACTAAGTTAAAACAAGGCCAATACCTAATCAGATTTTTAGTACAGCTAGATTAAACTTAGTACTAGCTTAGAGCAAAAGTTAGAACTCCAGAACAAACTTAATACTACAGAAAACTAAAGTTAAATGCTGAATTTGAATATTACATGTGAAAAGTTAATGCTGAATGAGAAGATAACATCTGAAGTAAATGCTGATAGCGAAGTTTTATATCTCATTGGGGGGATTGTGAAGATTACATGGAAAGTTAATGCTGATTGAGAAGATTACATCTGAAGTTAATGCTGATTGAGAAGATTTATGAGAAAGTATTTAATACATTTGACTACATGTTTAGGAAAATATTAAATACTTAGTCATAGTATTCAATATGTTTGACTAAATACTTAGGAAAGTATTGTAAGCCGAGACTAGGACTCCTTAGTCTATAAAAGGAGGCTCTAGGGCATTAGTTGAGAGAGGACATTAAAAGCACACCAACACATCATAGAAGTTCGATTAAGAGAAAAAGCCGTCAAGGTTGTAACCCTAGTATAAGTTGAAAGAGTAACTCACATTAATTTTGATCAATAATATCAGGGCATTTTGTACATCGTGTGTTTTATTCTTTTTTACAGTTATCATTGATAAATACTTCTTAGAGTAATAAGATGTAGAATTCCGCATACACTTTATTAACATTACAAAGTTTCTATAAAAGTACTTTAGATTTTATCCAAGGTAATTTAACCTTAGACAACCTAATGGAAATCTATTAGGTTGGGATCCAACATTAGTAAAATCATTTTTTAGGTAAGTACCAGTTCGTCCGCAGGGGATTGAGTAGTGTTCAAATAATCAGAAAGAAAACAGACTTTAACAATTTTGAAAATAACTTTTGTTTTAAACCAATTATTAATAAAGATTACTACTCGGATAGTTAAAATATTTATAGTAGTGGTAAATGATTAAGACTCAAAGATGGAACCTTAAAATTTATTAAAAAGGATTTCTCATCAAAAAACCTTTTCCTCAGAAATATAACAATAATTAACTTAAGACTTATATTAGTTGGCTTAGACCAAATGTGTCACCCAAATGATCCAGTTACTTATTATATCAAAGCTTATTTTAGGTTTAGATCAATTTAACGAAGTGGATTTCTTGACACAAAACGATAAAGACCATTGATTGGAGGATTAGCCACTAGTAAATATATATAAAATATAGTAAAATATAAAATATAATCCTAAGTGTAAAAACCAACACAATCGGTAAACCGAGAATAATAATAGTAGCTTTTCCCTGGTCAGTTATCCCCAACGAGGCTGGAAATGGAACAATCGATACAGCCGAAGATTTGAGATTGAAAGGAACTAAATGGTTTGGGAAAGTTGAAAAAGTCAAATTAGATAATATCGGACTAAAACGTTTAAGAAAAACCTAGAAATTACAAAATTAAACTAGAAAACGAGAGCCCGAATCCCGAACAAAAGGGGGAAAACCTAAAAACTTTAAAAATAACCCTACGAAGAAATTTTTGCTTCTAAACTACTCTAGGGATCAAATAACGAAGAATGAAAAAGACTAGAACCGGAAAACGATTTCGTGAACCCAAAAACGAGTCAAAACAAAATCCCGTACCCGGACCCGTTCTTTAAAAAAGGAAAAGTTATAAAAATGACCCTACGAAAAATTTTATATTTTTCCTACAAACTAGATGACAAAAGAAAATTTTCTAAAAAAGCAAAATATTTTTTTGATAATTTTTGTATTTTTTATGAATTAAATAAACTTTTATCTAAATTAAATTATAAAAAATATTAAATGATTACTAAAAATTCTGAAAAATTTACAAAAAATACTTTACTCTATAAAGTACCTACGAAAAATAAGAAACACCAATCAGCTTATGCAATAAGCCCGTAAATAAGCTGTACAGCTTATTTGGCTTAAAAGCCAAAACGCACATAAATACCAAGCGCCTTGGGTCTATAACGAAAAAGACCCAAGGGCGCAGTGGTAGAGTGTGTGTGTAAAAGGGGGTTTGTATCGAGAGGTCCCGGGTTCGAGTCTTGCTCACCCGGGCCTCTTGTCTTTCCCCCTTTTTTTTTTTTTTGAAAACTCTAGGGTAGAAAGTGTAAGAAAGGGAAGTAAAGGGTAGGCGGGTAAACCTTTGAAAATTTACACTTCAGTGTAAACGATTACCCCTAAACTATCAAAGATATACAAAACAGACCCTACGCTTATGGCTTAATTTTGGCTTATTGAAAAAGTGAGATTTAGCAAAAACTTAAAACTACAAACTTATAAAAGAGCTTATTCTTAACAACTTTAACAAAGGCACTTTCAACTTTTGACAAAAGAATAAGCTAGAAAATAAGCCCTTTGTTCCTGTTCACAGAAACTTGACTTTTCCCTAACTTTTTGGTTTTTGGCTTATTTCTAGCTTAATACTTGATGAAAATGAGAAACAAAAGAAGCTATGTAAAGCTTAAGTTGTGCACTAAAAGTATCTAAACAAACATTAGCTACTTGTTAACAAGTTTTACAAGAAAAATGGCCTTAAAAAGTGCAAGTTCTAGCTTAAAACTGAGATAAGCTATTCCTAATAAGCTAAACAGCTTATTACTAATCCTATAAAGCTGAAATTTAGAATATAAGCTAACCTATGGATTTAAATCTAACCTAGATAAAAGGTTTTTCAAAATTACAACTAAAAATGAAAATCAAAATAGAAATTAAGCTAGGAATCTAAATGCTACTACACTACTTTTGCAGACTAAAATAAGCTAGTCTAAGAACTTAAAATTGAAACTAAAAAGCTTTTCTAGATTAAGCTAATGGAGTACTATTAACAGGCTCAATTTCAAACTCTAACTACTAACTACTGAAGCTAAAAAATGGCTAGAAAAGTAATGAGCTACAACAGTTTTAACTGAGTTAAAACTGTTGTATGCTGATGCAATTGGTTGCTGATGCAATTGGTAAGGAACAATTGTGCAGGCTTAATTCTTTGAATGAAAACTCCTAATACTCACTAATGTATCTAAATGTGCACTTAACACAAAGTTATCTCTAAATTTTCATGGATTACTTTAAAACTATAAGCACTTAATCTTCTCAAAACTGCCCTGGTGCAAGAGAAACTTATTAAGCTCTAAAATTCTGAATTCTATAATCTAACTTCTAAATTCTTTTTAAAACTTAATCCTATGATCTAACTCAGCTGTGTAAAAGATTTTCACAAGAAAACTTTGACTTAAAGAGTCAAATTAAGCCTAATCCAAACACTCCCTTATCTTTGACTGTCAAAACTAATTTGAACTCAATTTCTATTTAAAAGCTTAAACTCCTAAACCTTTTATCTACTCACTCTAGTTTTAACCTACTTAAGCTTTTTGAACTTTAAAAGTACTAGCTTATTAGTGAAATAAAGCTAGTTACTCTTCTAGCTTAAATTTCTACTTATGACAGAATTGAAGGACAAAGTAATTTTGCACAAAATTCATTTAATGAAAAATCTAAACAGCTTAATAACAAACCTAAACAAATGTTATTGAATAGAATTTAACAAAATTTGAAATGTAATAAGCAAATGTAAATGCTCAAATTAAGCTAAATTGGAATTTAGGAAATATAACCTGAGAATTTTTGGAGTCTCAGCACTAGAGGTCACTCTTGTAGAGTGAGTGACCTCAAATCAAGCACCTAATGGCACCTTGCCTCTAGACCTGAATAACAAGCTCAATAAGCTGTTCTTAGCTTATTTCTCCTTTAAGCTTCCAAAATGAACACAAAAGCCTTAAGTAATCATGACTTTGATCCAAATTGATGAAAGTAAGTAAATGAATTGCTAAAAACAGAATTTGAACTAAATTTGAGCTTATGAAAAGTAATAAACTCAAATTAGCTTATTAAGAGCTTATTTGAGGAAAACGACTTAGAATTGAAATCAAAGTACACAAATACTTGTAAACTGAATTGTATTACACAAATAGATGAAGTACAAGATGAAATGAGGAAAGTACAAGTGATTTAAGCTGAGTTTAAAATCTTAAAAGAAAAATGCTTATTATTGAAGGAAATACAAAACTGAAAATTAAAAACAAAGACAACAACCAAAAATTGAAGAAAATGCTTAATCATTTAAGAAATACAAACTGGAGAATAATAAAAAACTCTCACTATCTCCTTAGTCTTCGTCTTCTCACTTCTTTTATCATATGTGTCTTTTGTGTTTGTTGTGTGTGTAAACAAGCCAAAGCATCCCTCTTGACCTTCAAATATGTCAATCAGGAGCCGTTGAAATAAGTTGGGAGATGTGGGGCATTGCAACCTTGGCATGGATTTTAAGTGAGAGGAGGCGGGGATAGGTTTACCCAGGGGGTGGTTCATGGGTTTGCAGGGTAAAAGGTGTGGAAAGGGTGAACCCCTGTGAGTGGGTTTTGGGTTTCAAAAGTGGTTGGTGGAAATTTTGGTATATATAAAAAGTGAGTGACAGGGGTGATGTTCTATGGAAATGGGCAATTATGGTCCTTGTATGGTTGGTATTTGTTATTGCAACCACATACCGTACCTTGTTCGTTTTCTAAAAACTTTTGGGAACTGGCAAAAACAAGTCCCCATGAGTGTTATGTCTAGTTGCTTCACTCTCCTTGTTTGTCAAGTATGGGGAGTTGCAGTTTTGCCCCCTCCCCTCCCATTGTTACTTTGCTGAAATGGCATTCAATATGACCTTCTTTTCTTTATTTCATATATTTAAGTTTTAGGGGATTTGGCTATTTTCAACCACATTAAACTTATATTTTCTTGATTTGTGACTTCTTGGATTTGGCGTAGTTGATGGCGTTGACTTTTAGACCTTGGACCATCATTGACTTTTCTGTTGACTTTTTGACTTGATTGACTTTTCGGCTTTGATTTGGCTTTGTCTTTCACAGTCTTTTCCATTCCGAGTCCGGTTTTGTTGATTTGGCTTTGTTTTTCGTCCTTTTCTTAGTTATCCGTTCCTGCACAATACAATTAGCAAAACAAGCATATATTTGGCATTTTAAGTCCGTTTTTGGTTATTTTAGCTCGTTTTTAAAGGTAAAAGGTATGTGTAATTAAGCACATACCAGCCTTCATGACTGCTCTAAGCACTAACAGTACTAATGATACTAACACTGCTAGTCCACAAGTTAGTACTGCTAGCCCTAATGTTAATGCTGCTAGCCCACAAGTTAGTACTGCTAGCGTCAGTGATAATACTGTGTATGCTTTCATGGTTGAAAATCTAAATGGTTAATTAAGCTTAGATTTAGGGTACAAGAGTTGTTAAAAGTTAAATGGTTGAAAATCTAAGAGGGCATTCATCTGTGACTTCAAAACAACAAACGAGATCTTATTTAAAGAAAGAAAAAATTCGTTAATTGAGCTCAGATTTAGGGTACAAGAGTTGTTAAAAGTGATCAATAATACTTCAACGATCGATTGTGAAGTTAAAGGAGTGACTACTAGAGGAGGAAAAACTACGACTCAAGATGCTCAAAATAATGACACCAGCGTTCATACCGAGGAACCTCATGCAGTAAATCATGACGAACCAGTTGAATCAGAAGAAGTCCTCGCCAATGATCAACCTCAGAAAACCAGTGAACCTATTGCCCAGCCTTCAAATAAGATCCAAACACCACCTATTCCATTTCCTCAAAGATTAAGGAAGGAAAAAGAAGAGGCTCAGCAGAAAAAGTTCTTAGAAAACCTAAAGCAGCTCCACATAAATCTGCCTTTCATCGAGGCCCTAGCCCAAATGCCAAAGTATGCTAAATTTCTTAAAGGTTTGCTGAAAAATAAGGATAGACTCGAAGAAGCTTGTATGATAACTATGAATGAAAGGTGCTTAGCAGTATTGTTAAACAAGCTTACATCAAAAGAAAAAGACCTAGGGAGTTTTACTATTCCTTGTGACATTGGCCAATTGCATATCAACAACACTTTAGCAGATCTGGGGGCTGGCATAAGTTTAATGCCATATACGATGTATGAGAAATTAGGGTTAGGTGAACCAAAGGCTACCAGAATGAGCTTAGAACTTACAGATAGATCAATCCAATACCCAAGAGGAATAATTGAAAATGTGCTCATAAAAGTTGATAAATTCATCCTTTCAATAGATTTTGTTATCTTAGATATGCCTAAAGACTTAAGAGTTCCTATTATCTTAGGGAGACCATTTTTGGCAACCGCTCGAGCAATGATAGACGTATTTAACAAAAATATAACGCTAAGGGTTGGAGATGATGAAGTGATCTTTGACGTAGATTAATCAATCAAGAGACCGCCCACTGAAGACGATGAATGATATGGGATTGGTGATTTAGACAACACAATCAATGCAGAAGCTTAAGAATTACTGGCAAATGATGAACCTAATTTGTTTCTATCAAGAGGGCTAGAAAAATCAATTGATCAATCAGACCTAGAAGGCTGTGAACCTGTTGAATGTAATGCCGATAATGATTATAATGAACTAATACAGCGTATCACGTCAATAAATACGCTGTATCCAGTTATGCAGGAAACAGAAAAGCCTATTAAAGTAATAAGAGAACACCTTTATTCGGCTAGTGCTAACAAGATTGATGAGAAGAAAACCGAGTTGAAAGATTTGCCTCACCACTTAGAATATGCTTACTTGCATGGTGATATATCCTTTCCTATAATCATCTCATCTGAATTGTCCGATAAAGAGAAAATTTCGCTTTTACAAGTATTGGAGAAACAAAAGGGAGCAATTGCTTAGAAAATGTTAGACATTAAGGGTATCAGTCCATCATATTGCACACACAAGATTCTAATGAAAGATGACTTCAAACCGGTCATTCAACCCTAAAGACGATTAAATCTAAAAGTGTAAGATGTGGTGAAAAATGAGATAGTTAAGCTGCTTGATTCCAGTCTTATTTACCTGATCTTAGATAGTTCGTAGGTTAGCCCTATTCACGTTGTGCCAAACAAAGGAGGAATGACTATAGTTTTAAATGATAATAATGAATTAATTCCTTCTCGCACAGTTACAAGATGGCGAGTTTGCATCGATTATCATAAACTTAATGATGCAACTTGAAAGGATCATTTCCCCCTTTCCTCTATCGATCAGATGTTGGAGCGTTTATGTGGGAATGAGTATTACTGCTTTCTAGATGGATTTTCAGGATTCTTCCAAATTCCAATTGCACCCGAAGATCAAGAAAAAACAACATTCACCTGTCCTTATGGGACTTTTACATACCGAAGGATGCCTTTTGGGTTATGCAACGCACCAGCTACCTTCCAAAGATGCATGATGGTAATTTTCCACGATATCGTGGAAGACTTTATGGAAGTATTCATGGACGACTTCTCGGTATTCGGTAATTCTTTTAATTGTTGTCTAGCTAATTTAGATAGAATGCTTGCTAGATGTAAAGAAACCAACCTCGTGCTGAATTGGGAAAAATGCCATTTTATGGTAAAGGAAGGAAAGGTTTTAGGACATAAAATTTTGGGGGCAGGTATTGAGGTCGATAGAGCTAAAATCGATGTGATAGCTAAGTTTCCATAACCAACAAATGTAGAAGGAGTTAGAAGTTTTCTAGGACATGCTGGATTTTACCAAAGATTCAATAAAGACTTTTCCATGATCTCTAAACCAATGACAAAACTTTTAACGAAAGACACGAAATTTGATTTTTTTGATGATTGCAAAAAGGAGTTTAATATTTTGATAGAAAAATTAACCACCACGCCTATCATAATTTCGCCCGATTAGAACATACCATTTGAACTGATGTGTAACGCTAGTGACTTTGCTGTTGGAGTCGTTTTGGGACAAAGAATAGATTGGAAATTTAAACCTATCTATTACGCCAGCAAAACTCTGAATAATGCCCAAGAACATTACACCACCAATGAAAAAGAACTTCTTGCAGTTGTTTTCTCCTTCAATAAGTTTCGTCCTTATCTTGTCTTATCAAAAACTTTTGTCTACACTGATCATTCTGCTTTGAAGAATTTATTTAGTAAACAGGACGGCAAACCAAGGCTCATAAGGTGGGTTTTGCTTCTTAAAGGGTTTGACATCAAGATTAAGGATCAAAGAGGGGCTGAAAAGTTAGCTGCGGATCATTTGTCGAGACTTGAGAACCCAGACTTAGGAACATTCACGGAAGATGAAATCGCTGATGAATTTCTTGACAAACATCTTTTGGTATTGAAAACTGAGCTTAATAACGATGAACCATGGTATGCAGACTATGTTAATTATCTCGTTGGAAAAATCATACCTCCAAATTAGACACCCGGAAAAAGAAGAAGATTTTTCTCTCAAGTGAAGAATTACTTTTGGGATGAACCGTACGCATTCAAGCTATGCCCGGACAATATAATGAGACAATGTGTTACTGGAAACGAAATCCTAAAGCGTTAATTAGTGATCGGGGGACACATTTCTATAACTCTCAGTTGGAAAAAGCCTTACAAAAATATGGGGTAACTCATAAGTTGTCAACAGCGTATCACCCACAAACTAATGGGCTAACCAAAGTAACCAATAAAGCTATTAAATGTATCCTAGAAAGATCAGTTGGATATAATCTAAAGAATTAGTCTATAAAGCTGGACGATGCATTATGGGCATTCAGAACCGCCTACAAAATCCCTACAGGATGCACCCCTTTTAGATTGGTTTATGGAAAAGCTTGTCACTTACCCGTAGAGATCGAACATAAAGTGTATTGGGTGCTAAAATAATGTAATATGGATCTCACAACAGCAGGAAAAATCCGTTTCATGGAACTTAATGAATTGATGGAATTAAGAGATGATGCATACGAGAACACCTGATCTACAAGGAAAGAACTAAGAAATGGCATGACTCTAGGCTTCGAGGGGACCAAGAAATCGAGGTGGTATGGTCCAAATGTGGTAAAAACTGTGTATCCACATGAGACCATGGAAATCACAGATAAAAACGGATTCAACTTCAAAGTCAATGGACAACGGTTAAAAAAGTACCACGAAAGACATATTGATACGAAAGATAAAGAAGTGGTAGAATTCGAAGAAGATACAATGTGAAAAGAAGCTGAAGAAAAGTCTAACTTAAAGACTTCACTGTAAACAAAAGTGCTTCCCTGGAGACAACCCGGATTGTTATTTAATTTTATCGAGTCTGTCTTCCAAGACATCAATACGGTGTATCCGCTCCATACCATACGGCGTATTGATTGTCTGGACGTTATCAGTCTTTACTTTTTATTCACTTTAAAAACATTATTGTCAGTTCTAGCAATACGGCGTATTCATGCACATGATACGGCATATTTACCAGACTGACTCGTATTTAGTTTGTTTAGTTTAGTTGAAATTAACCGTAGGTACCAATATAGGAATGCATCATTTTTTCTATATTTTACACAGGACCTCATGAAAAAAATATCGACAAATATTAGTGGAGAATTTACAAATATGGAGATCTTGAAGTGTTGGAGTCTTGAAACTTTAAGGCGGCTGTTCAATACGAATTCTTGCTCAATAAATCAACATGGAGAATCTACCGAGCAAACATCAGGGGAGTTTCTCATTCTAATTCTTTTTAATTCCCGTATTTAATATTTTATCTATACAACGAGGATGTTGTATAATTCAAGTGGGGGGGGATGGAATTAGAATGTTTACTTGTCCTATTTTTCATACTAAAATGCTTAAATTATGCTCAAATTAATTTTTTTTTCAAGCATACTTTTATGAAATTACTTGATACATAACCCGCACACAATAACCCTTGTTAGATATTGTGAAAATTTAGCCTTATCCATTTCTAAATGTTTACCCAAATTCCATAAAATATGAGTGTGCCGGTGTGACAATCCGTCAATTTCAAATCGTTATTTATTTCTCGAGTATTAATTTTCATTTTCATTTTTATGTTGAGATATGAACTCACGACTAACCGGGAGAATTAGTGCTTACATTCGTAAATTACGCGATGTTTACAAAGAACCGGCGAATTCTACGTAAGGCATCGACGTTTATATTTTCAAAAATGCCGTAGAAATAATTTTGTTGCATTCATTTTATTTTGTGTGTTTTCATAACAAACGTCGACATTTAAATTTTTAGGTGTCATAAATAATTATTTCGTATTTTATTTCGAATGGAAATTTGAAATTTATTATTTTTACAAACGTCGTCTTTGTTCCTTGTCTTGAGCCGAACTGATGTTTTAAAATGTACACATTTTATTAAATGTTAGAAGTTAAAATAAAAGTGTAACGGAAAATAAAAATGGTCTTGGAAGTTTAATCCCGAGCCACGATAGTTGATTTTTATTTAAGTAAAAAGTTCATGTGTCAAAAACTAATTTTTGAAAAGAGGGGAGGACTATTATTGTTAAAAGTCCAAACTAGTGCAAGACATATATAAGGAAGTTTACTTCCTCATTTCCTTCATTTTTATAAAATAAAACACACACTTTCTCTCTAGCTCCACCACCACCACCGGAAAACTTTTCCGGTCATCGGAAACCTCCACCGCCACCGCCGGCCGCCGGTCACCATCGCCGGAAACCGCCATGGTCGCCGGAAAAATTACATGCAATCCGAACAACTTATATTTTCTGAATCCCCTCGTTATTTCCTACGTTTCCACTAAAAATATACGACATGCAATGGGTAAATAAAATGGTGATCAAAAGTAATTTGGGTGGAGATTAAGCTTGGAGTTGAAGCCTTCATCAAGCTTGTTCTTGTTTTGATCATTGTGATCTTGTCTACACTTTTCTTATGGTAAAAGATTTAATGAGACTTGTTTAAGTTTATTTTGATTTCATTTTATGTATGTACATGTATTGTAAATGATGATCAAGAAATAAAATGATACATGCATGCATAGATCTAGGTAAGAAATGACTAAATCAATTATTAAATCTTGCTAGAAATCATTGAAAATTTAGGGCTGTTGTTAACAGCAAGTTCTGGATTTTTGGGTTGGCTTAATGGTTGATTTGATTTACCTAGGTTGTAGAGAATTGAGTTATGAACATATGGCTAATTGGATACTCAATGGAAAGTAAAAATTGAATAAGTTATGACCATTTTACCAAAAGACATCAGTTCTGACCTTGCTGTACAGATGGCACAAAAAGTCATACTTACGTACTGAGTTGGCTAAAAACCTAAAACTATGAGACCTAGATAAAATCATGTAGGTTCTGTACCAATTGGATGATCAACCAATTCATTATGGTTTGTAAATGGCATCAAAAATGGTGAAAGTGAGTTTTCAGTCCAAAGTTGTAACTTGACCTTTGTGTAGTGATTTGATCATAAGTATATGTATACTTAAAATAAGTATAAAAGTAACCTTGGATCTGTAATATATACTTAAATATGAAACTAAGGATGTAAAGTTTTCAATTATATCATTTACGGTTATTAAAATACGACTATTTTCGTAAACCTAAACGTATATAAAATTTTACGTCTACACGAACACTATAAATGATAAAACGTTTTTACAACTAAAACCCGAGGTGGTAGGACCCACTTCTTGGGAGTTTTTAAAAGTTAACTTACTGATAATAAACATGTCCCGACCTCGAGAACCCGAAAATTTATAATAAGACTCATTTACAAGCTTAAATGGGCCATAAGGCCTGATTGGGCCACTAGGCCCAATGTATTAAAATGGACATATTGGACTTGGCTTTAAGCCCAACCCATTTGGGCTTAATTAATGGGCTAAGACCTGGTCTTGGGTTAATAATATCAACTTAAACATTTAATGGACTTACTTATGGGCCTATTGGGCTTTTTGGGATATATTGGACCATAAGAGTAAAAATGGCAAATAGAAACTAGTTAAGAACCTAGAAAAACCTAAGTGTGAAGTAATTAAATCATTTGGGTCATGATCATCATATAAGATACATGTATATATATACATACTTATTTATTTTACGAGTCATCGTTAATTTTATCGGCTAGAAACCTAAGACCCATTACAATTGGTATAGGTCTCGGTTGATCGACGCGCTTACGTCCGAAGTTTTTATTCATCGATATTCTCGTCCGACATCACCAAGTGAGTTCATAGCCTCGCATTTTAATATTTGAATTGATTTATAAACCCGCGAGGGAGATAACATGCTTGTTTTTAAAATAGAACACAAGGGAGATTGTATGCTAGTTGCCTCGATTATTATTATAAGTTAGCTTAACTCGCTAGATAAAAGACCCGCGAAAATCATGAATTGTTAATTGCCGGGTAATGGCATACGCTTATACAAGGAATAGTACTATTTGGAGATTACCACCTCCAATCCGTGACGACTAGCTATCGTCTCGTGTCGGGAAAATGACACTACGGATGCGTTGTATAGAGAATAAGATACACTCATAGCGAGGGTGTATAGTGGGCATTTTTATGAAATGGTAACGTTCGATTCATGAGGCTTATAATAATCCCCCTATAACGTTGTCTGATCCACATCGTTATATCCTGATAATTTTGAGAAATGATACTTGTGTTCGGAAGAATTTTATTGTTTATAAATATAAACTCTATGGATTCACTCAACATTATTGTTGACGTTTTAGCATGTTTTATCTCAGGTCCTTGAAGGTAATTCGGCGATGGAGATTTTGGTTAACGCTTATGGAAAACCAAATATTTTGAAGGCCCATTAAATAAAAGTCATTCGAAGAATATTTCAAAAATGTTGTATGAATTATGAACAATTTGGGACCTATGATGTAAACTTTTATTTCGAATGAATGTGTTTAAAGCGTCTCCTTTCGAGTCGTTTTCTATGCTTGAGTTATTGTATTAACACGTAGCACCCCAAATGACCCTTCCGCTGATATATGAAAATGGGGGTGTTACAGATTGGTATCAAGAGCTTAAGTTATAGAGAACAAAAGATTTTCAAAAAGAAAAATGAACGAAAGAATTTTTGAAATCTTTTGACTATAACGGTGCAATAGAAATCTCCGAATTACCGACGGGACAAGAATGAGAAGGATTTATTTATCGATATATATATGGAAAAATATATATGTTGTAATATGAGATTTTCATTTATTTTGAATATAAATGTTGATTATGTGATTATTTTAATACTAATACGAGATATTTATACGACGCGGATTGTCATGAAGAACCCTAACCCCCCCTAACGAACCAAACGAAGCTATTCCCGAAGAAAACCCAGTTATTCCCGATCCGAACCACGTTGTGGACGCCCATGATCCCAATGTAATGGTTGACATTCCCGATGATGAGGAGTTAGTTGATTATGATGGGGTAATGATGAAGAAAACCCGAAAGAAGATCCGGAAGAAGATCCAGAAGAAGACCCGGAAGAAGAACCAGAACCGAATAATGGACTTGTGAATCTATTTGCCCTACATGTTGACCTACATCAGCCCGGTGTTATGATTGGTTGGTTAGAGGAGAAAGATGGTGTAAATGAAGGTGTTAATAATGAGGATATTAAAGACAAAGATGTTGAGATTGAGCTCGATGACGATCCTGAGTTGATATTTCCTTATGAAGTAGAGGGTGACAAAACCCCGCCACCTGGAGGTGTGTCATCCAATTTTGAGCCACCTAATGTAGAGCCACCTAATGCGGAGTCATCTGATTCTGTATCATCCGATTCTGAGTTAGAGGACGAGGAGGCCGATGTTGCACCTAAGGACACTTTTGGGACTATTACCCAAAGGCCTTATGTTGTTCGCGACTTTTTGAGGGGTGTACTTGAGGTAGGAGAGCCATCTTCTGCTCATGACTCATCTTATGTCGGTGGATTGGCACCTCAGGCATTGAGACGTGATTTATAGGCATCCCGTACACGATCTAGAGTCACGGAAGCTGAGTTGGGCAAATGCCAAACTGAGATTGCTCTTCTGAAATCTAAGAATAAGATCGGAGAAAAAGAGAGAGAGATACTTGATCAGGATTTGGGAAATGTTGAGCATGTTTTGGGTGATGTTTTAGAGAGGTTGAAGGTGTTAGAGAGTAGGGAGAATGCAACTTCGAAGAAGAAGTTGGTTGAGGCTGACGATGGTAGTTGGTGTTGGCTGTTGGAGCATGATATGGTGGAGAGGAGATTACATGCATATTAAGGGTGGAACAAGAGGTTTTATATGTGATGGTTCCATTGAGGGTGTTTCCTAAGCCAACTTCCCGATGATGAAGGTACTGAGCGTCCGAGAAAGAAATTGAAGAAATCTTCTTTTGATGGGACCAAGGGACCTTCCAAGCCACGTGGACCACCTGGTGACTCTTAGTAGATTAGTTTATCGTTTGTAGTATCTCTTGTAAATCACTAACTAAACTGAGATATCAGTTAGTAGAACTAGTCTTTGGAGTTGTATAGCATTAGATGGTGACATTTAATGTGTGACGATACAACTTATGACTCGTTTGTGATTAATGAAATGACTATCTTTTGATTTCTAAAATTCTACGTGAGTCGTTGTTATCTTTCTTTTCTTATTTCTTTAAGTGGTTCCTATTGATTGATGCAATCATTGAATGAATACTCATTATGATTTGAATTGCGTTGTAACTTCTTCTCCTCGTATTCTCAATCGCCATCGATATCATGGATCTCATGATGATTTTGGCTAAACCTCATTTTCTATAATATTGTAATCATTTCACCCATTCATTTTGTGAACCACTCTTTATTACGCTCATGCAAACCACTTATTGTTTAATAAGTTAATATAATATCACCTGAGAAAATTTAAATTGTCATCATTTTATGAGTTATTTTAATTGAGAATTATATATAGTTGCTATCACCATAATTTTTTTTTATTAAACATCGTGTAAATTAAATTACTTTCATACTATGAACGGTTCTGTAAAATCATTTTTGATTTCTATCTTATAATTAAGCATGGTTATACATTTAAATATGATGACATTGTTGACGAATGAAGCATTGCATAGCTTATTCCTAAATTATACATATGTCGTCACCTACATATAATTAGAAGGAGCCATGCAAGGCTAAATAGTAGTCACCGTAAGATTTTGATAAAGATCAATTTTTAACTGTAATTCTGAAAAATCAAGATTTTGTATGGTTTGCAAGCGGTACAAGTAGGGATATCTGCATATGTATGCTTATCCTTTTCCCAATCAAATTAACCATCTGTGGATGCGGTCTTACTTGACAATTGTTATTCTACCTCTCATTTCCTTTCTTTTCATCATGAAATTCTTTGGACTCTTATCAATTATAGACTATTGATACCCGACTTGAGTTTTGACCGTTCCATATCATTTCTTTCTCCCTTTTATTGGACTAATCCTCCTTTGAGTAATGCGGGTAAAGATCCGTGATGCCTTCGGGTGTGAATAACGACTTATGAAAGTATAGGGTTTATGTATATCCATTATGGTATTCGTCTTTCTTTTGACTCGAAATCCGCCCGTGTGAATCACGTGTTGACTTCGGCTTTTAATTGCTAACTATATCTTTTGATTCTATTGATTCGATAAGGGATATGAATTGCTTTAAATTGCAATGAAAAAGTGCACAGAAATAAGGATTGCCCTAAGTTGAGAAGGAATGGGAAAGGTGGAAAGAACCATGGAGGTGCTTATAAGTTAGGAGATGTGAATGCTCAGCAAGATCCGAAGGTACGTTACTGGTAGTTCGTTCTCTCATAATAATTATGCTATTGCATTATTTGATTCGGGTACCGATAAAAGTTTTATGTCTACAAATTTTAGTACCCTTATTGATATTGAACTGGTTGAGTTAGATACTAGCTATGAAGTCGAATTGACCGACAGAAAAGTAGTAAGTACCAATAACGTTTTAATAGGGTGGACACTTAATCTTTTAAACCGTTCTTTTCCAATCGATTTAATGGTAATAGAACTAGGAAGTTCTGATATCATTATTGGGATGGATTGGTTATCACGATATGATGCCGCTATATTGTGTGGAGAGAAAAAGGTTAGGATTTCCCCTGGAAGGTAAGGCGTTGATTATCGAAGGAAATAGAAATAATCCCTGTTTGAAGATCGTTTCGTGCATTAAGGCTCGAAAGTATATCGAGAATGGTTGTGAGCTATTCCTAGCTCAAGTAACCGGAACGGTATCGAAGGAGAAGCGATTTAAAGATGTTCCTGTCATCCGAGATTCTCTCAAGGTATTTCCCGAAGAATTACCTGGACTTCTGCCACCCAGGCAAGTTGAATTCTGTATTGATCTTATTCCCGGTGTTGCACCTGTGGCGCGTGCGCCATATCGTTTAGCACCATCTAAAATGAAGGAGTTGTCCAAGCAACCGCCAGAGTTGTTGGAGAAAGGTTTTATTCGACCGAGCTCGTCACCGAGGGGAGCTCCGGTATTGTTCGTGAAGAAGAAGGATGGATTGTTCCAAACATTGATTACCGAACTGAACAAATTGACGATCAAGAATCGATATCCGTTACCAAGGATCGATGACTTATTTGATCAGCTGCAAGGTTCTAGTGTATATTCTAAAATTGATCTACGGTCTGGTTATCGGCAACTTCGTGTCCGCGAAGAAGATATTCGAATTACTGCATTCAGAACTTGTTATGAACATTATGAGTTTCAAGTAATGCCGTTTGGACTAACTAATGCACCTGCAGTATTCATGGACTTGATGAATCGCGTGTGCAAGTCGTATCTTGATAAGTTCGTGATTGTATTCATTGATGACGTTCTGATTTATTCCAAAAATAAAGAAGAACATGGTGAACATTTGAAGACTATCTTGAATTTGTAGGAGCAAAAATTATTTACGACTAATTTTCAAAATGTGATTTTTGCGCTTGTATTTCTGTGCAATTCCTTGGCCATGTGATTGATAGTAATGGAGTTCATGTTGATCCTGCAAAGATAGAAGCCATTAAAAATTGGGCTGCACCGACTACACCAACGAAAGTGCGACAATTTTTAGGTTTGGCAGGCTATTATCGACGGTTTATTAAGGAGTTTTCTCTAATATCCAAACCATTAACTAAACTCATCAGAAAACAATAAGACGTTTTTTTGGGAAGACGAAGAGGAGGCATTTCAAAACATGAAGCTGAATTTGTATAGTGCCGCGAATATATACAATACGAAGGAAGCGAAGACTTTGTTGTGTATTGTGATGCATCCCGTAAAGGATTTGGAGCTGTTTTGATGCAACGAGAAAAGGTGATTGCGTACGCCTCTAGACAACTTAGAAAAGAATGAGAAAAAATACAACGACCATGCTTGAATTAGGAGCCAGTGGTTTTTGCTCTTCGAATATGGAGGACATTATTTGTACGGCACTAACTTTGTACGGATTCAACTGATCAATAAGCCTACAATTTAATTTTGGATCAAAACAAGCTAAAAATGAGGCAGCGTAGATGGATTGAACTTATGAGTGATTATGATTGTGTTATTCGTTATCACCCGGGAAAGGCGAATGTTGTCGCTGATGCGTTAAGCAAGAAGGATAAGGAACCGATACGAGTGCGTGCTTTAGTAGTGACGGTGCATAACAATTTACCTAAACAAATTCAAAATGCACAAGTTGAAGCGTACAAGGAGGAAAATATAGGTTTCGAAGGATTTCTCAGCATAAGGGAGCCATTATTTGGAGGATTGAAAGACCTAATCGTGTTGGAATCTCATAAATCAAAATATTTCATTCATCCTGGACCAGAAAAAAAATGTACCATGATTTAAAGAAGTTATACTGGTGGCCTAGTATGAAGGCTGACTTTGACGACTATAGTCAGTAAGTGGCTTGACTGTACTAATGTCAAAAGCAGTACATCAAAGCCATCAGGATTAACTATAACAACCTGAAATCCTGTTTGGAAGTAGGAGAGAATAACAATGGATTTCATTTCAAAGCTTCATAGAAGTCATTGGTTGACTCAATTTGGGTCATTGTGACTGATTGACTAAATCTACTCACTTGATTCCGATGAATGAGAAGTTTAAAATGGAGAGGCTTACTCGATTTTATTTGAAGGAGATTGTTCGTAGGCTCGAGGTGCCCGTGTCGATTATTTCGGACCTAGACCCTCGTTTTGCTTTCGGATTTTTTTGGAGATCCTTTCAAAAGTCATTAGGGATGAATTTGGATATGAGCACTGCTTATCATCCTCAAACTGATGGTCAAGTGAAAGAACAATACAGACATTGGAATACATGTTGCGTGCTTGTGTGATTGACTTTGGTAGTGGCTGGGATAAGCACTTACCTTTGGCTGAATTCTCATACAATAACAACTATCACGCTAGTATTAAAGCCGCACCATTCGAAGCTTTATACGAAAGGAAATGTAGATCGCCAATATGTTGGAGTGAGGTTGGAGATGTCCAATTCACGAGACCGAAAATGATTCGTGAAACGACAAAAATGATTGTGCAAATCAAGAACCGATTATTGGCTACTTGTAGTAGACAGAAAAGTTATGCGGGTGTGAGACGTAAACCTTTAGAGTTCGAGGTGGGTGGAAAAGTTATGCTGAAAGTATCACCGTGGAAAGGTGTTGTACAATTTGGAAAATGTGGGAAGTTAAGTCCCCGTTATATTGGACCATTCAAGATTCTATCAAGAGTCGGTCCGGAGGCATATAAACTGAAATTACCCTGAGAGCTTCAAGGTGTTTACAATACATTCCATGATTCGAACTTGAAAGAGTTGTCTATTGTGAGGATGATCTTATTATTCCTCTTGAGAAGTAAGCTCGACGAGAAGTTTTATTTCATCAAAGAACCCATTGAAATTATGGATAGAGAAGTAAAAGCAAATTAGAAAAGTCGAAATTTGTATAGTTAAAATTCGGTGGAAAACAGAGTCGTAGACCGGGAATATACTTGGGAATGGGAGGATAGATGTGGAAGTTATACCTCATCTCTTTGATGTTTAATAAGAAGCGGACGACAGATGAATTGATATTCGGGACGAAGATCCCTTTTTAGGGGGAAATGTTGTGGACAATCCGTCAATTTCAGATCGTTATTTATTTCTCGAGTATTAATTATAATTTTCATTTTTATGTTGAGATATGAACTCACGACTAACTGGGAGAATTAGTGCTTACATTCGTAAATTACGCGACGTTTACAAAGAACCGGCGAATTACTTAAGGCTCGATCGTTTATATTTTCAAATGCATGTAGAAATTAATTTTGTTGCATTCGTTTTATGTTGTGAGTGTTCATAACAAAACGTCGACATTTAAAATTTTATTTGTCATAAATAATTATTTCGTATTTTATTTCGAATGGAAATTTGAAATTTATTATTTTTACAAACGTTGTCTTTGTTCCTTGTCTTGAGCCGAACTGATGTTTTAAAATGTACACATTTTATTAAATGTTAGAAGTTAAAATAAAAGTGTAACGGAAAATAAAAATGGTCTTGGAAGTTTAATCCCGAGCCACGATAGTTGATTTTTATTTAAGTAAAAAGTTCATGTGTCAAAAACTAATTTTTGAAAAGAGGGGAGGACTATTATTGTCAAAAGTCCAAACTAGTGCAAGACATATATAAGGAAGTTTACTTCCTCATTTCCTTCCTTTTTATAAAATTAAACACACACTTTCTCTCTAGCTCCACCACCACCACCGAAAAACTTTTCCGGTCATCGGAAACCGCCACCGCCGCCGTCGGCCGCCGGTCACCGCCGCCAGAAACCGCCGTGGTCGCCGGAAAAATTACATGCAATCCGAACAACTTATATTTTCCGAATCCCCTCGTTATTTCCTACGTTTTCCACTAAAAATATACGACATGCAATGGGTAAATAAAATGGTGATCAAAAGTAATTTGGGTGGAGATTAAGCTTGGAGTTGAAGCCTTCATCAAGCTTGTTCTTGTTTTGATCATTGTGATCTTGTCTACACTTTTCTTATGGTAAAAGATTTAATGAGACTTGTTTAAGTTTATTTTGATTTCATTTTATGTATGTACATGTATTGTAAATGATGATCAAGAAATAAAATGATACATGCATGCATAGATCTAGGTAAGAATGGAATAACACAATTATTAAATTTTGCTAGAAATTATTGAAAATTTAGGGCTGTTGTTAACAGCAAGTTCTGGATTTTTGGGTTGGCTTAATGGTTGATTTGATTTACCTAGGTTGTAGAGAATTGAGTTATGACCATTTTACCAAAAGACATCAGTTTTGACCTTGCTGTACAGATGGCACAAAACGTCATACTTACGTACTGAGTTGGCTAAAAACCTAAAACTATGAGACCTAGATAAAATCATGTAGGTTCTGTACCAATTGGATGATCAACCAATTCATTATGGTTTGTAAATGGCATCAAAAATGGTGAAAGTGGGTTTTCAGTCCGAAGTTGTAACTTGACCTTTGTGTAGTGATTTGATCATAAGTATATGTATACTTAAAATAAGTATAAAAGTAACCTTGGATCTGTAATATATACTTAAATATGAAACTAAGGATGTAAAGTTTTCAATTATATCATTTACGGTTATTAAAATACGACTATTTTCGTAAACCTAAACGTATATAAAATTTTACGTCTACACGAACACTATAAATGATAAAACGTTTTTACAACTAAAACCCGAGGTGGTAGGACCCACTTCTTGGGAGTTTTTAAAAGTTAACTTACTGATAATAAACATGTCCCGACCTCGAGAACCCGAAAATTTATAATAATACTCATTTACAAGCTTAAATAGGCCATAAGGCCTGATTGGGCCATTAGGCCCAATGTATTAAAATGGACATATTGGACTTGGCTTTAAGCCCAACCCATTTAGGCTTAATTAATGGCTAAGACCTGGTCTTGGGTTAATAATATCAACTTAAACATTTAATGGACTTACTTATGGGCCTATTGGGCTTTTTAGGATATATTGGACCATAAGAGTAAAAATGACAAATAGAAACTAGTTAAGAACCTAGAAAAACCTAAGTGTGAAGTAATTAAATCATTTAGGTCATGATCATCATATAAGATACATGTATATATATATATATATATATATATATATATATATATATATATATATATATATCTACATACTTATTCATTTTACGAGTCATCGTTAATTTTATCGGCTAGAAACCTAAGACCCATTACAATTGGTATAGGTCTCGGTTGATCGATGCGCTTACGTCCGAAGTTTTTATTCATCGATATTCTCGTCTGACATCACCAAGTGAGTTTATAGCCTCGCATTTTAATATTTGAATTGATATATAAACCCGCGAGGGAGATAACATGCTTGTTTTTAAAAATTGAACACAAGGGACTTGAATGTTTGCTAGTAGCCTTGATTATTATAAGTTGGAATTAACTCGCTAGACAAAAGACCCATGGAAATCATGAATTGTTAATTGCCGGGTAATGGCATACGCTTATACAAGGAATAGTACTATTTGGAGATTACCACCTCCAATCCGTGACGACTAGCTATCGTCTCGTGTCATAAAAAATGACACTACGGATGCGTTGTATAGAGAATAAGATACACTCATATCGAGGGTGTATAGTGGGCATTTTTATGAAATGGTAACGTTCGATTCATGAGGCTTATAATAATCCCCCTATAACGTTGTCTGATCCACATCGTTATATCCTGATAATTTTGAGAAATGATACTTGTGTTCGGAAGAATTTTATTGTTTATAAATATAAACTCTATGGATTCACTCAACATTATTGTTGACGTTTTAGCATGTTTTATCTCAGGTCCTTGAAGGTAATTCGGCGATGGAGATTTTGGTTAACGCTTATGGAAAACCAAATATTTTGAAGGCCCATTAAATAAAAGTCATTCGAAGAATATTTCAAAAATGTTGTATGAATTATGAACAATTTGGGACCTATGATGTAAACTTTTATTTCGAATGAATGTGTTTAAAGCGTCTCCTTTCGAGTCGTTTTCTATGCTTGAGTTATTGTATTAACACGTAGCACCCCAAATGACCCTTCCGCTGATATATGAAAATGGGGGTGTTACAGATTGGTATCAAGAGCTTAAGTTATAGAGAACAAAAGATTTTCAAAAAGAAAAATGAACGAAAGAATTTTTGAAATCTTTTGACTATAACGGTGCAATAGAAATCTCCGAATTACCGACGGGACAAGAATGAGAAGGATTTATTTATCGATATATATATGGAAAAATATATATGTTGTAATATGAGATTTTCATTTATTTTGAATATAAATGTTGATTATGTGATTATTTTAATACTAATACGAGATATTTATACGACGCGGATTGTCATGAAGAACCCTAACCCCCCCTAACTAACGAACAAAAGAAGCTTATTCCGAGAAAAACCCAGTTATTCCCGGATCTCGAAACCAAGTTGTGGATGTCCATGATCCCACACGAATAGGGTGGACATTTCGGACGACATTGATTTAGTTAATTCTGATGGTGATGAATGAAGAAAAACCTAGAAGACATCGAAAGAAAGACCCGGAAGAAGAACCAGAATAGAACGAAATAATGGGTTGTGATTCGATTTGCCCCAATTGACCCACATCAGCCAGGTGTTTTATTGGTGGGTTATAGCGGAGATGATGGTGTAAATAAAGGTGTTAATAATGAGGATATAGAAGTCGTAAGATGTAGAGATGAGCTCATTGGACGGGCTGAGTTGTATTTTCCTTTATGAGGTGGAGGGTGACAAAACCCCGCCACCTAGAGATGAGTCTTCTGATTATGAGCCACTTAATACTGAGCCACCTAATGCGGAGTCATCTGATTCTGTATCATCCGATTCTGAGCCATCTGATTCTGAGTCAGAGGACGAGGAGGCTGATATTGCACTTGAGGCCACTGTTGGGACTGTTACCCAAAGGCCGTTTGCTGTTCGTGACTTTCCGAGGGGTATACTTGAGGTAGGTGTTGGTAACCCTTAATCACTTCACTTCATTACTTGTTGCTCGGGATTTCAAGAAGTAAAAGAGAAGGAAAATGGAAGAAGTGTTAAGAGAGAGAAACAAGAGAGAGAAAGTGGTTAATTTACTTGCAAATGAAAAGTTACAAATGAACCAACACCCGCTCCTTCCTTGGAGAGGGTATTTATAGTGGAAGACTAAATGGCCTTGCATGCCTTTAGTAATTATACGAGGCCGGGCTCGGGTTTACTGGGCTTTCGCCCGTTACCGTTGACCGATTGATTACAAATAAGAGCCGTTTACCCGTATAGCCTAATAAACATATATTAATTTAGTGACGAGACCTAATATAATTATGAACGAAACTGCCATTGTTCGACGCATATTTTGTGGCTCACAATCTCCCCGATGTGAGCTTCATTGTGACACTTCCTTCGTTGAGATCAATGAGATTGCTATTGTCGTTAAGTTTGTGATCTTTGTTCGCTGGTTCTACGTTGTAGGACTTGTTCCATCATGCTTTGAGATCTTTGATCTTGAGACTTTGTCAATGTCCTTTAGACTTTGTCTTTTCATCCGAGATCTTTAAATCTTTATCCTTCAGTCTTGATCGTCTTTGCCTCCTTGCGATCTTGTGTCTTGACCAACATGCTCATACTTTGCATCATCTAGAAAGCTTGCTAACAATCTCCCTTGATAGACTTGATATCTTGAAGGAAGATCTTGTTTATCAGAGTTTGTGCGTGAAAGTCTTTGTCTTTAAATTCTGGTTTCATGATTCTTGAATCTTGATGCTTATAGTATGTCTTTGTAGTTTGAGCATGAGCATGTGGTAATGAATTCGACTTCAGCTGGAATAAGGCATCACCATCTCCATCTTTATGTATCCTGAAATAAAACAGTTAGCAATAAAGCGTGTGGACGAATATGGCTTTGTCATTTGTCCGGATTTGGTTAGATTAATCCTTTCTTGTAGGACGTTTTACAGTATAATATGTACCTGTGATCAGGTAGAATTCAAAAGATTCTCCTTGACAGGGTTTCCAGCTCAAAGCGTAGGGTCTTCTAACACATATGTATTAGATTTGCCATGCTTGCTAGTTCTCATTACCGGAACGTCTCAAAGCAGACAACACGGTAAGAGTGAATCAGATAGTTACTATCTTTCTGATTATGTTGTCAATTCATTTACTGAAAATGGCCTTTTCGTTAATCATTGACACAAGCTTAATTATATAGATCTCGCATGTCACTCCCTACCGTCCAAGTACTTGTTGATGATGACCTGGAAGGATTTCATTCGTCATTGTAAATACTAAAAGAGTTTCACTTGATTGTTTGGCAGAATCATAAGGATTAATGCGATAGGGACTCTTGTTACGCTTGTGAACTTAATTGGTTGTTCAAAATGTGTAGTGTCATGGAATGTGTCATATGAGATTTATTTGAGATCTCTGAGCACTAGACTCGATTAGTGCATTTTGGTTTTTGTATCGGATGGCTGGAGCCAGACTGCCACCTATTTCTAATATTAACTAAATCAGTTGTGAGGGAGTCAATAGAAGTCGTGTGTTTTTCGTGAGACAAATGAGAAACGTTTCTTTTGAGGAAACTCGAATGGCTGGGAAGGGTTGTGCATTGCATCACTGGGTCCATGATGTCGTCTTCAATGTCAGCAATCAACATTGTGATTCTGACAGCATATGTATTGACCCGGTTTCTGCCTAAGTTGTGTGGAGGGCTTCTTTCTTTTCACCCTTTATCCATACATTTCTTTTTAATTCTTCAACCCCTTCAATGCTTACCAAGACGTCATTACTAACACCTTGTTGTGATTGTTCCAGTGTTAGCTCAATCTTAGTCGGCATTCTTCCCTTATACACATTCATCTCCAATCATACCTAAGGACTGCTATTTCTAACTATGGAGTGTCCTTGGGTAGATCCCTTCGGTTTTGGTTGGATCATAGGACAAATACCTAACCTTACCACCTTATGTCTTCAGAATCGTCGTGAAATAAGATGTTGTAGGGTATGAGATCGAACCATGAAACCGTTTCTGAATAGCACTTTGAGTCTTTTAGATCACATTTTAATTACATTTCTCCCCTTATTTTAAATTCTAAGTCACTTAGATTTTGAAATACTGTGTGATTAAAATTTGTCTTGAAAAGGCCATGGGGAAAACATTTTCTTAGCATGAATTACATGGAACATAAACTTGCTCCCCCTCAATTTACATATGTTTGACACCAAAAACAATGATACCAAGTTGTAAATGAAACTAAAATTGGGTTGAACACTAGTCATTCTTATAATATCATTCTATTGAATGGTCATTATTATTCTTGTTTTATTAAGAGCTTTTTGGGAGGAATGGTTTGTAATACCTAAGAATGGTCGTGAGGATGATGTATCTAAACACATTTAAATGTTGTTTTTCGAAAAAATCCCCCCATGAAAGATGGAGTGTTGAAAACACAATTTTGAAAGATTATGAATCGTCAGTGAGAATTCTTGAAACTTGTGTTAACATTTGAAAAACATCATGTTAGAAGACTTCTCTTCCAACTCTAAGGGTAAGCGCACTTATGCGTACACTATCCTGTTTCTTGAGCTCAAAACTTTAAATGTCTTGTAAGAACAGCTCAAGACCGAGAAAATTGAATTTCTCGTTGTTAGGATAAGTTATCTTTATAGATTAACTTTCCTTTATTTGAAGTCGGGTTTACGTATGCTATCTGCACATAAGCCTGAGAAAAATTAGAAATGGACATGTTTTAAAGCATTTGAAAAATTCTGTTTCGAACTGCATTACCCCCCAACCGGCCCCGTGTCGATATTAATCAACATTTCTAGGTACGTAAATGTTATCGAATCCCAAGGACAGTCGAGAAGAATATTTTTTGGAAACATTTTCTGATTTTTTGAATTTTTGTATTTTCTTTTTTGAAATTTATATTTTTGTATTTTTCCTTTTTGAACTCTTATATATATATATATATAATATCTATATATATATTATATAATTTTTTTTTATATATATATATATACATACATGTGATGTTTGATGTTGTATCAAGCAGCAGATTATTTTGTCAGTTCCTCCAGGTCTGCTGGAGCCGATCATCTCATACAATGCGTTCTGACGCGATACTGAAACTTTGTTTACTCTCATGTTAAGAGTAAGATACCCCTAGAACAACCCGTAGTGCCAATCCTTTAGGAACTACACCAATTGTTTCGTTACACCTTTACACCTTAGCCTATCCTGTTATATTAAATTTATTTTACAGTTGCTAGTTGCTTAAAGTGTAAAGTTTGTATTTCCTGAGTCTTGTGTCAAAATTTTCTATCTTTGGTACGGTTGGAAGAATTTGCACATCGCAAATGGGAATGTATATTATAGTCAAAACTCATGTATTTTTACTACCTACACAATTAATGTTACGTCCGAAGAATAAAGGAATTATCTAAAATTATTATGATCGTGAAGATGGTGAAATTACACCGAGTTTCATAGTATAGTGTTAAAAAAATTGAAAAAATTAGAAAAATCGCAACAAAAAAGAGAAAGAAAGTTTGAAGATAATCGTTTCGCAACTACCGAAGGAATTACACAAAAGATCGATTATTCGTTGATACAAATCGACGATGTAGAGTATTGTATAAAGTGGAAGATATCGACACTTGCCTTGTAAAGTATGTAAAGTATGGGATGATTGGGAAGTTGATCGTTACGGGAATGCCAACTTAGGTTGTTGTTTTTGATCTATGATCAAGACGTTGTAAATAGTCGTGTCTTTATCATGGTTATGGTCGGGAAAAAGGGTCTAGCAACTTGTATTTTAGACTTAATCTATTTGTTTTGTGATTTTTATTTAACAACAATTTACTTCTCTTTCCTAATGACTAGCCGCTGGTTTTACGTGAATGAGGATTTGTACGAGTGTGCATGTTTATTCTGTCGTTACGGCCATGTATGCATGTCTCAGCTGTCTCGTTGGTTTATGACTTTTGGTGAAAGGTAGAAGGTTCCTACCCTATATCATTTTTCATCCTAACTGTTGGTTAAATTCGAATGAGGATGTGATCGAACACACATGTCTATTCTGTCGTTAAGGCCATGTATGTGTGATTCAGCTGCCTTATTGGAATGGTACTTCTTATAAACCCATATTTACCTTTATAAACTTGTTACTCCTTAGCTTTAGCGGTGGAGATGTGTATCCTTGCCAAGCTTATGATAGAATACTCATCACGACCAAGAAATTAAGCGAATTAGTTACATGTTACCACATAGATTAGTTGAGTGATTTGAGTGTTTTCATCTTTCTATTTCGCAATGGTGCAAAAATCATGAGTCGCTAGCCGGGCGGTCGACCACCTTGTAGCCTGTAATCGGTCTAGGCGTGATTAATTGGTGATTAATCGATTTTGCAAATTTTATATATAAATTTCAAAGTTACTTGAATGAGATGGATACAACACTTTAAATACACTAAAATTAAATGAGTTTAAAGTTACATTGTTCAAAAATAAGACATAGATAATAAAAGTTAACAGTTAACAATTCAAAGTTGTAACACCCCCATTTTCATATATCTGAAAATCCGTCAAATTCAGGTCGTTATTTTATTCTCGAGTATTAAATATAATTTTCATTTTTATGTTGAGATGTGAACTCACTATTAACCGGAAGAAATTAGGGTTTACGTTTGCAAATTAAGTAACGACAACGAAGAACCGGAGAATCCTACGTTAAGTATCGACGTTTATGTTATCAAGTTTCCGTAGAAATATTTTTATTACATTCGTTTTTATTTTTCGTGTCTCGTACTATTTTTACTTTTTACGAAAAACGACTACAAATCGTACCTTTTTAAATATCGGACTTTGATAATACCCGCATTTACAAAATGTGGGACAAGTTTTTTTTATAACTCTTCCCATTAACCTAAGGGGGATCAAAAGTGGAAGGGATCCACAATTGACCCCCATGTGTCATCCAACCTCACATTTCAAGCCAACACTTGGCATTTCACTTTCTTACACATTCATTAAGGCTTCCTTTGACCCGCAACATGCAACACTTATGACGTTTTATACACTCAAAATTCTGCATTTTTGCTCTCCCTCCTCCTCCCTTGACGCCATCAACACACCATAAATACCCATTCTTATAAATTTTTGAAGATCAAAGATTAAGCACACTAGTGAATATGACTACCTAGTGTAATCCCTATATTTTTAAGGTGATTTAAAGAGGTTTTAAAGAAGATTATATTCAAGTTGGGGCTGAGATTATACAAGTATTATAAAGTCATTTTGGGTAAATAAAATGGTGATCTAAAATAATTTGGGGTGAAGATCAAAGTTGGAGTAGAAGGGTTATATTGTTTTTTTGATCAGTTGGTCATTCTCATCATTTATTTAGGGTAAAACTCTACTTGTTTTCATTATTATTTTATTTATGATTTCCTTATTGTATATGTAAATGTATGATATATGATGATCAAGTAATAAATTAGTTCATGCATGCATAGATCTAGGTTAAAAATGGCTTAATCAACTATTGAAACTAGCTAGAAATCACTAAAAATTATGAGCTGATGTTAACAGTAAGTTCTGGAATTTTGAGTAACTTTGAGAGTTGATTTGAATACTCTAAGTTGTAGACAAATAATCTTGTAGAATAATGTAGCAAATTGGATCCAATTGTAATGTAAAAATTGAGTAAGTTATGGACAAAAACCACTAAAACTAGTTGATTCTGACTTTGCTATACAGATGACACAAAAAGTTCAGAATTACGTACTGAGTGGTTAAAAAAGTTTAAAAAACTTGAGACCTAGATAAGATCATGAGGTTCTGGACCAAATTGGATATCAACCAATTCATTATGGTTGTAAATGACATTCAAAAATGGTAATAAGTGAGATTTCAGTCGAATTTGTTAACTTGACTTTGTGTAGTGATTTGATCATAAGTACATGTATAACTTAAAATATGTATAAGGTAACCTGGATCTGTAATATATACATTAATTATGAAACTAAGGATGTAAAGTTTTCAATTATATCATTTACGGTTATTAAAATACGACTATTTTTGTAAACCTAAACGTATATAAAAAATTTTACGTCTACACAAAACACTTAATTAATAAACGTTCTTTACCATAAACCCGAGGTGGTTAGGACCACTCTTGGGAGTTTTTAAAAGTTAACTTACTGATAATAAACATGTCCCGACCTCGAGAACCCAAAAATTTATAATAAGACTCATTTACAAGCTTAAATGGGCCATAAGGCCTAATTGGGCCACTAGGCCCAATGTATTAAAATAGACATATTGGACTTGGCTTTAAGCCCAACCCACTTGGGCTTAATTAATGGGCTAAGACCTGGTCTTGGGTTAATAATATCAACCTAAACACTTAATGGACTTACTTGTGGGCCTATTGGGCTTTTTGGACTAATTTGGACAATACTAGTAAAAATGGCTAATAAAAACAAGTTAAAAACCTAGAAAACTTTAAGTGTGAAATAATTATATTTCAAGAGCATGATCATCATATAAACTACATGTATACATATACTTATTTATTTATGAGTTTTCATTAAATTTTATCGACTAGAAACCTAAGACCCGTTACAATTTGTATAGGTCTTGGTTGATTGACGCGCCTACTTCCGAAGTTTTTATTCATCGATATTCTCGTCCGACATCACTAAGTGAGTTCATAGCCTCGCATTTTTACACTTTAATTGTTTTATAAACCCGCGAGGGAGATAACATGCTTGTTTTTAAAAATAGAACACAAGGGAGATTGTATGCTAGTTGCCTGGATTATTATAAGTTAGCTTAACTCGCTAGATAAAAGACCCGCGGAAATCATGAATTGTTAATTGCCGGTAGATGGCATACGCTTATACATGGAATAGTACTATTTGGAGGCTGCCACCTCCAATCCATGACGACTGGCTATCGTCAAGTGTCGGGAATATGACACAACGGATGCGTTGTATAGAGAATAATATGCACTCATAGCGAGGGTGTATAGTGGGCATACCTTGTTGGGAACCCCAACATAATTAGATGGTAACGTTCAATGTCATGAGACTTATAAATAATCCCCCGATATAACTTTGTTTGGCCACTGCGTGTATATCTGATTGTAATGATATTGAGAAATGATACTTGTGTTCGGAGATTAGATGTTTGGAACCCCAACATATTTTATGGTTTTTATATATAAACTCTATGGATTCACTCAACATTATTGTTGACGTTTTAGCATGTTTTATCTCAGGTCCTTGAAGGTAATTTGGCAATGGAGATTTTGGTTAACGCTTAGGGAAAAACCAAATGTTTTGAAGACCCATTAAATAAATGTCATTCGAGGAATACTTTCAAAAAGTTGTATGAATATGAAAATAATTTGGGGACCCTATGATGTTAAAACTTTTATTCGAATGAATTGTATTTTAAAAAGTCTCTTTTCGAGACGTTTTCTATGATTGGGGGAGGTTTTGTTATATTCTGACGTTGCACCCCAAATGGCCCCTGCTGGATATATGACAAATGGGGTGTTACAGATTGGTATCAGAAGCTTAGTTTCTAGGAGAACAAAGATTTTCAAAAAGAAGAAATGAAACAAAAGAATTTTTGAAATTCTTCCCTTTAACTATAATTGTCAAGCGGAAATCTTCCGAATTACCAATGGACAAGAATGAGAAGGAATTATTTATCGATATATATATATATATATATATATATATATATATATATATATATATATATATGGAAAAATATATATGTTATAGAATGAAATTTTCATTTATTTGAATATAAATGTTAATTATGTAATTATTTAATACTAATACGAGATATTTATACGACGCAGATTGTCATGGAGAACCCTAATCGTCTTAACGAGCCGAATGAAGCTATTCCCGAAGTGAACCCAGTTGTTCCCGAGCCGAATCGTTGAGGTATGCCCATGATCCAAAGGAAATGGTTGACTTTACCGATAATGAGGAGTTGTAGATTCTGATGGGGATAATAAAGAAGATCCCGAAGAAGACCTGAAGAAGAACTGAAGAGAAACTGAGGGAAGAACTCACAAGAAGAGTGACCCAAATGTGGCCCACGTCTCGTAAACTCCTCTATACGAGTTTTCCTGAGGTATTCATCTTCAGAGTTCTATGGAGAACAGAGATCTAGAGAACCAGGGCAGACATTTCACTCAAAGATCTACACCAACAGCATTCACACACCCCCCCCTCCCTCAAGTAATCTGTTTATAACGACCTGCCCAACCACCCCGCCACACCCCCCCCACCCACCCCCCCCCCCCCCCCCCCCCTTCCCCCCCCCCCCCCCCCCCCTCCCACACCCCCCCTGTTCTTCAATGGTTGTTAGAGGAGGATGAAGATATGAATGAGAATGTATTAATGAGGATATCGAAGGCATAAAGGATGTTAAGTAGAGGTCGATGACGATCGCGGAGTTGATCTTTCCTTAATGAGGTGGCGGGTGACCAAACCGCCACCTAGAGATGAGTCTTTGATTTTGAGCCACTATGGGAGTCATCTGATTCTGTATCATCTGATTCTGAGTCAGAGGACGAGGAGATTGATGTTGCACCCGAGGTTGATGTTGCACCCGAGGTTGATGTTGCACCTGAGGCTACTGTTGGGACTTCTACCCAAAAGCCTTATGCTATTCGTGACTTTCCGAGGGGCTTATATGAGGTAGGAGAGTCATCTTCTGCTCGTGACTTATCATATGTTGGTGGATTGGCACCTTGGGCTTTGAGACGTGATTTGGAGACGTCCCGTGCACGAGCTAGACTTACGGAGGCTGAGTTGGGTACATGCCAAACTGAGATTGCTCTTCTAAAGTCAAAGAATAAGATCGGGGAAAAAGAGAGAGAATTACTTGATCATGATTTGGGAGATGTTGAGCGTACTTTGGGTAATGTTTTAGAGAGGTTGATGGTGTTGGAGAGTGGGGAGAATGCCACATTGAAGAAAAGACTGGATGAGACTGAGACTAAGTTGGCGTGGGCTCGTATGGAGCGTGATATTGCTGAGAGGAGTTTACACGAGTCCCGAGTGTGGAACAAGAGGTTTTATTTAGATATGGTTCGTATTGGGGCTGTTCCGAAGCCGCCATCTGATGATGAAGACACTGAGCGTCCGAGAAAGAAATCGAAGAACTCTTCTTCTGATGGGACCGAGGGACCTTCCGAGCCACGTGGACCACCTAGTGACTCTTAGTAGATTAGTTTATCATTTGTAGTATCTTTTGTAAATCACTAACTAAACTGCGATGTCAGTTAGTAGGACTAGTCTTTTGGAGTTGTATAGCATTAGATGGTGACATGTAATGTATGACAATGCAACTTGTAACTTGTTGGTGATTAATGAAATGACTATCTTTTGGTTCTAATTCTACATTGTGTTGTTGTTACCTTTCTTTTCTTGTTTCTTCTAAATTGCTCCTTTTGCTTAATACAATCATTGAATGAATACTCATTATGATTTGATTTGTGTTGTAACAGGATCATGCCGCCAAAAGCAATGTCTGAGGCACGTATGCGCGAGGTTATTAAGGAACAAGTTGCCGCATCTATGGCTGAATTTATGGCAAATATGAAACACAGAGTCGGTGGTGATGAAGCCGGTGGTGCTGGAGCTGGTGGTGCTAGAGCCGGTGGTGCTGGAGCTGGTGGTGATGGAGCCGGTGGTGCTGGAGCCGGTGGTGTTAGAGTTGGTGGTATTGGACTGGCAGCGCCCAAAATTACTGGGTGTACTTACATAACATTAATGAAGTGTGACCCACAACCTTTTAAAGGCACCGAAGGTGCCGTTGGATTATGTCAATGGTTTGAGAAACTAGAATCTGTGTTTCGAATCAGTGATTGCAAGGAAAGGGATAAGGTAAAATTTGCAACTGCTAATCTCCAAGGTCGTGCATTGACTTGGTGGAATGGAAGGATTGCTTCCATGGGTATTGATGCTGCTAATGGTACTTCATGGACTGAGGTGAGACAGTGGATGACCGAGGAATTTTGTCCTCAAAGTGTGTTGCAAAGGCTGGAGCAAGAATTGTACAACTTGAAGTTAAGAGGGACTGATATTGATGGGTATACCAACCGATTCCATAAATTGGCCTTATTGTGTCCTAGAATGGTGGAGCCTGAACAGGTGAAGGTGGAACAATATATTCGTGGATTGTCAAAGAATATACGTGGTGATGTGACATCATCGAGGCCTACTAGTATTGATGAAGCTATTCTTATGGCTTATCAGTTCATGGGACAAATAATACAAGACAAGACTGATGAGGTTTCTGAAGGTGAAAAGAGGAAAGGTGAAGGAGATCGTGGTGGTCGTGGTGACAACCGACGCAATTACAATCGTCGGCAAAACCAAAGAAGGGCTAACGATGGAGCTATGACCAATGTTGCACCAAATGACAATGATGTTTGTCCACGGTGCAAGAATAAGAAGCATGCTTGGGATTGTTGGAAATGTGGAAAGTGTGGTAAGTTTGGACACAAGACTGCTACTTGTAGGTGCCTCGACAGAAAAGATATGACTTGTTTCAATTGCAATGAAAAGGGCCACCTAAAGAGAGATTGTCCTAAGTTGAAAAAGAATGGACAAGGTGGAAATAACTGTGGAGCTGTTTACATGTTGGGAGCTGTGGATGCTCAGCAAGATCCGAAAGTCGTTACTGGTACCTTCTTACTCAATAATCGATATGCTACTGCTTTATTTGATTCGGGTGCCGATAAAAGTTTTGTGTCTACAAA